>JAUTXW010002049.1:190000-377500 GCA_030620095.1 Kuschelorhynchus macadamiae | reverse complement strand
TTCCAAATACTGTAACCTATTCTACCGGAATTACTCGATGATCTTCCTTTGGCCTATTTACGCGACGTATATTTTCAGCAGGACGGAACACCTGCTTATAATTCCGGTAGAATAAGGCGGTATTTGGAAAATATGTAGGGACCAATGGTCATATAAGATGGCCGGCGAGATAGCCAGATCTCTCGATTTTGAATAACTTCCTGTGGGGTACATTAGAAAACAAAATATATAGGATAATACAAGAATACGGAAATTATTTAGGCTTTGTGTAAGGCAAAATGGACATCATTTCGAGCAATATCTTTAGGGATAGATTTATGTTTCCTGTTTATTTTAGTGATATTTAGCGGTAGGATTAGTTTTTGTTGTTGTTGTTGACAGTTGCTGTTTAGAGATATTAAAGGTAGAATTATTAACATGTTCATGTTAAAATTTGAACATTTCTTATGAAATAGTATAAAACAAGAATATACAAGGTAATAATTTATTGTAGAATTTTGTAAAAAATTCTTGTTACTATAAATAAAATATACCTGAAAAATTCATTTGTTTTGTAAGCAATCCCAGCCTACTACCTAAAACTGAGTCTATCTCTAAAAAAAGGCAAATTACTAGGCGATTCGACTTGAAGAATATATACTATTATATATTTTCGAGAAGCTTATTGTGAACTGAATAATATAAAATAAAAATATACGCGGTGTCCCATTTAAAAAATTAAAAGTTTGTGTTATATCTCAAAAACGACAGCTCACATAAAAATCTAAGTACGCCACTGGATTCTTCGTGAAAAACTGTACCAGAGCTAGTTTTTACCTTTTCGATAAGCAAAACAACAGCCGACATCCGACGGGCACCTATGAAAATTTCAAAAGTCATCTTTCGTTTCACAAAAAAGTAGCACCATGTCGCGAAAACCGCAATCTTCTATCTTCACTAATAAGAGAGATACCCCATAAAAACAACGAAAACGGGACACCCTGTATAGGGTCATCAGAAAAACGATTTTATTAGAGAAATCACGTTTAGTGAATGCCAGTTTCCGCCATAAAAGAACTTAATCTTAGTTTAATACATTTTTCTATAATCTTACTCATAGTACTAACAAATTGAACGATAATTTCCTATTTCTTCACGGCTTCCTTCTTTGTAAATTGGAATAATTAATGTTGATTTTAAAATTTCTGGAAATACTCCCGATTTAAAAATAGAATTTACAATATGTCTTAGAGGCTCTGTTATATACATATAGTTTAGTTTTAACATGCTTAATTAAATCTTCTCTTGATATTGGTCGCAAGTAGACTGATTTATTAAACGCTTCCTCCTCAGTGCGGTTGGTTGAACTATGAAATCTGCCAATTTCTCTCCAATCTTTCTAAAATATTTTGCGAACTCATTAGTGATTTCTATATCGTCATTAGTTATATTCCTATTTTCATTTTATATTGCTTTTATTGGGTTATTCTTACGAATGTTTTCATTTTTTTTATGGTCTTCCATGTCTCTTTTGTGTTATTTTTATTGTCTAATATTTTTGACTATAATATTCATGTTTTGCCTTGTTTATCATAATACAAAGTAAATTTCTATATTGTCAATAAGTACTCATTAAATTTGGATTATTTGGTTGTAGGACACATCTCTTCTTGAATTTTTCTCTTTCTCTAATTGAGCATATAATTCCGTGCGTAATCCATGGCTTTATTTTTCTGTTTTGATTTGACATTTGTTTGATTTTTTCTATGATGCTCTTCAATATTGCTATAAATATATTTGTCTTCTCCTCGATTGCGTATAGTTTCTTCCAGTCTTTATTTTTTATATATTCCGTTAATTTTTTATAGTCTACTATTTTAATAAAACTTTATTTTTGTTGAACCACTTCCTGCTGAGAACTATTTCGTTTACAATTAAGGATTATTGGAAAATGATCAGTTAAACCATAAATTCTATACTGAACCGATTATAATTTTTTAACCTCTAAAACAGTGGTCAAGTAGCCGAGTTCCTATATATCCTAGTAGGAACATTTACTTTACTATAAAAACTATTTTCGTACATGTAATTAAGGTATTACGAAGTCGTATTAGCATTGTTATCCGATAAGTTAATATTTATTAATTAATTATTATTATATATATATATATATATATATATATATATATATATATATATATATATATATATATATATATATATATATATATATATATATATATATATATATATATATATATATATATATATATATATATATATATATATATATATATATATATATATATATATATATATATATATATATATATATATATATATATATATATATATATATATATATATATATATATATCTCGGACCCCCTGTACAACGCCGACAAATTTTGTTCACGTTGAAAGTCATCCCATACTTTTGTTAATGTTCCTGCCAAAAATCATAATCCTATATCAAAAAGCCAACGGCCCACGTCGTTTGAAAAACGCACTGCAATTCATAATTTTTTACAAAATGGCGGATATTAGAAAAACTATCAAATTTAGACATAGGACATGTTATACAAAAAAAGTGTAGAATCACGAGCAGAATCTAAATATGCAACAATATACAGGGTGTCCCATAAGAAAAAACACAATTTTTCTTCGCTACAGATTTTTGAGACACCCTGTATAAATGAAAATAATTTTAGGTTATGTAGCCCGTGTTGTTCTACAACTTTTGCTTTTGAGCTTTTTTTATATCACTATCCGTTATCAAGATATCAACCGAGAACGCAATATTGGGACACCCTGTAGATATATATATATATATATATATATATACATACATATATATATATATATATATATATATATATATATATATATTAATAAATCCCCGCGTCATAGTAGTAAAAAAGTTTTGCTAAAATAAAAATGTTTTAAATTTTATTATGTTGTATATTAGAAATATAAAAAGATCAAGTGTTTTGGACTATGTTATATAAATATTTGTTAAACATTCTCTTAGGTATAGGTTTATCCACTGAGGAACAAATCTATAATTTAAATCGAGCTTTCTCTGATTATATTGAGTGCGCCTTTTTCAAGATGGAGTGTTATTTTCTTGGAGAAACGATTTACATTGTGGAAAGTTCATACAGTGAATTAACGTTCTAATGACACAAGTTTGTAACAAAATTTAGCATTATTGATGCTGGCCGATCTGATCGTCTTTTTGCTATACCTGACGATCTTGAAATTCAAATACTAGGAACATTTGCTATTCTACATGATTGATATTTGCCTTAGTGAGATGTTCCATAACATTGAAAGAAAATTTGAAGCTAGACTTTAATATTGACAACAAATTAACGGTAAACATTTTTTCAGCATCCAATAAAATTAAAATTAACAGTTTCAAATCTACCACTAGAATTTTTATTTCAATTTAGAGGTTTTCAAAATAAAGTAAAATTCGCTATATGATTTGAAATTGAAATGTTTAACCCCCTCTCGCCATCCCCAGGGAAGAGTGAGGGTTAAAAAAGTAGCCCATTCTAAAACTTTGCGGAGATCCTGTATAGTGTATTAATAATTCAATATATTGGCTGTTATATGGGGAAGTAAACATTACAAAAAGCAAACCAATCTTTACCATAGTGCAGCTAACTAACAGATGAATTGAATTGTCAAGGATAGAATGCATATATCGTAACAAAATACTTTAAGTAAATTACATTATTTTGCATTTTTTAGAGCAATACTGACTAAAGCGAGTTTTCTAGTTTTTTAAAACTATAATCTATTTTGTACTTTTTAGCCTTAAAATATATTTACCACATTACTGGCAATGTATTAAACTTCTCAAAACAAACGAAATTAGCCTAAATTCGAAGACTTTAATTGCTAGTACCAGTGGTACCATTTGGTATTACCGAGCTGATCAGATAAAATCAATGGTACCAAGTTATTGTATTTTGATCCGATTTACTTTCGGCTAAAATCGATCAAATCGACTCAACACGATGGTATCAAATTATTATATTGCCAGCCGAATTACATTTACCAGTACCATTTAATACTGATCTGATCAGCTCCATGGTATGAAATTTTTGTATTGTCATCCTAATTAATTACACTTGCAGAGTGTCAAATCGATGACAAATAGAAGTAGGTTAAAATTGACTCCCTAGTATTAAGTAATAGGTTAACCTACCTTCACTGAAAAGATCTCTTTTCTTAAGCCTGTGATCCACTCTACCACCCTTGACAAACTCCACAAAATCATACTGGGTAATACTAGGTGCAACGTTTCGGCGCCCGTAGACTGCAAAATTGGCACCCCAAGGTAATGTAAAGTTGAATCTAAAAAAGAGAATGGGTAGATTAAAATAGGACAGCGGTTTGAACTTCGAAAAGAAATTTTGAGTTTTATTTGGGAAACACGATTTTCGAAAAACATTTATCTCGAATGAACATTTTGTATTATAAATAAAGTTCTATCCACTGGTTCAAAAGTTGTTAAAAATTCAATTTATCGGTTAAATGTGCGTAATTAAAAGTTATGGTGATTGTGTTATAACAACTGATGTAGAATATACGCAAGGGTAATTTTTTTGACAATAAGACCTACGGGGAGTTACTTTTAAAATAAATGAAAATTGTGGATTTAATCCACAATTTTCCAACTATCATCGTTTAGGAATTATTCAACTCGAAAATCGGTAATTCTCGGCTGAAACATCCTGTATAATTGGAACAACAACAATTTCAAAAAGGAAATGTTCAAATGCTAATAATTTCGAATAACAAACAGCTCGAAACCAAAAATGTCGAAAACAAAATATTCGAGTACCACAAGATTCGATTAATTATTAGGCTAACAAAATATTTTGAATGACAATAATTTCGAATACTTATATGATCAAAGACAAATATTCTAAAACTAATTTTTGCCAATGATAATGGAATGAGTTTCCAGGCCACTATTTAAAATTATTTAGTCTAATCAAAAATAATCCGCAATTAAAAAAAACTAGACATTAGCCATACGGAGATTAGTTTTAAAAATATCTTTAGTTGTATCCCCAACTTTAAGATTATTCAATTGATTTTTAGTTAATTAAATAGATAAGTACCGAGATTTATAGTCGAACGTGTTGTTCATTGTAATAGTTAATAACTGCTTATTTTCTCGGGCCTTGACTTTTCCATAACAACAAATCAAGATTACTGCCTAAAACAACAAATTTATTTTAAAAAAATCGGTAAATTTCCTTTACTCGGAATATTCCTCGTTATGAATTTTTCTACTTATTAGGAATAGTAAAATGTGAGCCAATTTGATTCTACATATAGTCATTTAGTAACACATACTGTCTTTTCAAATATTTTTATTGGACGCCAATTTGTTTCACCATGTAAGATTCGTACCAAAATTTTAACAGTTTCTACTTATGCTGCACTTGATTCTAAATTAAATAAGTAGTTTTTACATTGATGTTTTAAAGTCCGCCATTTTGTTCCGTCATATTGAATCCGTGCTAGTAAATACTTAATTCGTTTTTTAGTAATATTTTGCTTTAACATTTCACTAGGCAGCCATTTTGTATCTGCCTATTTGATTTTTACCAAAATATTAGCAGGTTATTTCCATATGACCCTTCATTTTTGAACAAAATTCCATCGGGTAAGTAGCTTTGACCGACAGACAGACTGACGGAATTGAGAAAACATATTTTTGGCATCTAGCGAAGCTAAAACGTGAAGATATGTAAAACCTAGGAAGGTGATTTTTTCAAGATATAAAAATTTTATTTGACCTCCATTTTTTCGCCATCTTGAATTCGTGCTACAAGGTTACCGGTTCATATCTGTAACACAATTAATTCCTGTACAACATTTGAAATAAATCTATTAAGTAGTTTTTCCAGGCTGAATTATGAAATATTTTATTAAGCCGCCATTTTGTTTTGCCTTCTTGGATTCGTACTAAAATTTTACCAGTTGATTTCTGCGTAATATGTGATTCTTGTGCAGTAATAATTTTTTCAACATTGCACTAGGCAGTCATTTTCTAATATATAAATACACAATCAGCCTGGCCGCCTGAATACGTCGATTTTTGCCTTGTCTTGGAGGAATTGAAGGAAAAAGCTAAAAACTATTTCAACGATTGAAACAAGTGTTATATTTGGCGCTATACAAAATGATACCTATACGGCTTCGATACGTGGCTAACCTTGAGAGGACTATCCAAAACATAATATATGTCGCTACAACTTCTATAAAAGACTTAGTTCTTTCTGTCTTTTGAATTTTTGTAATCGAACTTATTGTCATTCTATCTTTTTGGCTTTCGAATTTAATGTAAATCAAATTGTTTGCTTTTAGAATGTTTGTAACTTACTACCATGTGATCTTTCTTTTTTCGAACTTTTTGGCTAAGAATTTGTTGCCATTTGAACTTATTTACATTCATACCTATAAATTTTTGTTTTTTTTTTACTTTATGCAGTGTATTAATTATTATATAACTATTAGTTGGCAAGTTTTATAGTTAACAACTTGACTATTTTCATAAAAATACTGTTTTCCTGGGTAAATGACACAAAACTTGTGGGAATAAAGTAATAAAACTTCCATAACATTCATTTGTACTATCAGGTCTATTAGGCTAATTCTTATCTGCCATGGCGAAATGATAAACGTCGTTGCAGGTAGTAACAAAAATAGCGATTTACTAACAACTTTTGTTTTTTGGGAAACTCGGTCTTCATGACTTTATATTTTGATATAATTTAATAGTATTTTACACTTACGCCTCAGGTCTGTCAAAACATAAAGTAGCGACAAAAACATGTATAGTTGATTGCAACAATCGAAGGCCATTAACCGTTCCAACATCGTCAAAACAATATATTGACCTACCAGCCGCTCTTGAAAAATCGAAGCTAAATATTTTGGTAGGAAACTTGGGAAATACTAAACAACAAATAAACAGAATAAGAGATTTCCACTTTCCAAGTGGAAATCCTTGAAATCGCAAACCGGAGAGCTTTTCCGTGTTCAATTACGTTATTTTGGAGAAATTGTCTTCGGCAGAGCATAGCAGGGTGGGCAGTGCTGGCGCTAGATAATTCTCCGCTTGAAACGAAACCCAGATATTTCTGCTATTTTTAAGACACTAATATTCTAATAAAATATTAAATCAACTCAATATATAAGATAAAGTTCGCGTTTCCCTTTGCATTACGATTATGATTTCGATTAAAGTTTTATATTTAAGAAATATGGGGCCGAAATATTTAGAGTAACTTTTTGTTTAAACGCAGGTTTTAAAAAAAATCTATATACATCCAATTTCATTTTCAAAGCATATCGGAAATTCTTGTTTGTTTTTCATTGCTCTATTTTGGAAGACTTGTAATATATTTTCATCATACATATATAAAATAGCACTACAAATAACGTTAGATAACTATTTTTTCATAATAGGTTATCCTATTTAAAATGTCAACTTCTGTTCGACATTTTTTACATAAATACTTAGCGTGTTTAATTAATTTAAAGTTAAATATTTTTATTCAGTTGCGAAAAAGCCGAAAAAGATTTTTGTTTGTCGAAGATCATATTACACTCACAGCCTTTTTTTAACTATAAACTGTTGACATTCACTAATTATAATCTGAACTGCCTCCTTAAAAATGTACTTTGTGATATTGAAAATGCAACACCTTGATTTTTCCTATAAGTTGCAATACAAACATAATAACATAAAGATACCTTTCTCAAAAATCGGTACATTTCCTTTACCCGGAAATTTCCTTGTTACAAATTTTATTACGATTAGTGAAGTGTGTCCCAATTTAGTTAGTCACGTAGTCATTTAATAACACATATATAAAGTCTTTTCAAATATTTTTATTGGGTGCCATTTTTTTCCATCATATTGAATTCCTACCAATGTTTTACCAGTTTCTAATTATGACACACTTAATTTTTGAGCATAATTTAAAATAAATTGAGTAAGTCCTTTTTTTCATGTTAAATTGGTACCAGTATATCACATTTAATTCTTCTGCAAAACTTGAATTTTGAATTACGTTGAATAAAAAAATATATTTTATTTGGCCGCCATTTGATCCCCGAATCTTGAATTCGTACCACACTTTCCCAGTTTATATCTATATCACACTTAATGCTTGCACACAATTTGAATTAAATCTAATAAGCAGTTTTTGGGCTATTTTTAAATATTTTATTAGGCCACCATTTTGTTTTGCTATCTTATATTCATGCCAAAATGTTATTTGCTCATTCACATTGTAACACTTCTTGTGTAAAATTTGAGGTAAACTGAATATTTTGTTTTTTTAGTAATATTTTTGTAACGTTCCGGCATATTGAATTTTTACCGAAATCTCAGAAGTTGATCTGATGAAAGTAGTTTTTTTTAAGCTAGACTGACATGGTATATTCAAAGCGAATAATAGTTGAGAAAATTGTTCTTAGGATATATCTGAGGACATTTTTAATTTCTGTTCCTCTTTTTAGATTAAAACGTCAAACCAGGCCTATATATGATTTGCCACTTAAAACTCTCGAAGCCTCTAATTTTCTACAGTTCTAAGTAATACATTAAGCTGTAGCCCTTGTTGAAATATAATGAACTAGAAAAGTTTTCCGGAAGGAAATGCTGATTTTATAAACTTTTGTTCTTGAATAATTTTTACTTTAACCTGTACATTAAGTCTAACAGAAATATTTGATACATAAATAAGCTTCTAGTTATTATGACGTTGGCTCGTTTCTCTTACAGTTGAAGAAATTAATATTTTTATAAACCAAACTTTAAATTTGTTATTAAAAATTAGCTGGAAGTTTGATAAAAACAAACCTTATTTTTTGCCTGAATTTTTATTTTTATGTTGGACATCAATTCATGGAAGAAATTTATATGACAGGATAAAATATGAAGCTATCTTTTTTCCTCAAAGTTTGATGGGATATTTGAGGCTTCTCCGAAAATATGTAAATATTAATTATATCTGCCTTTGTAGTTTGAAGTGTCCCTCTATGAATGGATGTTTTGTTTTTTTGCATTTTGTGTTTTTTAGAAGTTACAGGATCTGAAATGTTCCTATTTTTTTTTATGAAATTACGATATTTTGTATTATGGCTATTTTACGCATGCAGATAAACCATAAAACTAAATTTTGTTAAATGTTTTATTTTGTATCTGATGTCCAATATTTGCAATACACAAATTAAAATTCCTTGCAAACAATAACATACACAAACTAACATTAAATACAGAAAATTGGAGAACTGATTCAAAAAATTCAAGAAAAATGTTCGTAGATAAATCAGCAAAAAATTGACAACTGCATAACAAATATGCAAGAGATGAGGCAATAAGTTATTAATTTATATTATTTATAGTTCTTTTGATTTTATTGTTGGATTTTGTATGTCAATGGTTGTAAGGACTATAAAACATTCATTTAGCATAATAAAAATGTACGTCGACTTAATTGTTTATCCACTAATGTCAAATTTTCGTAATGCAAAGTGCGGGAGTTCAAAAAAAGCGAAAATCTGTTACAGGCCCTGTAATTTCCAATGCCAAAGTACAACAATTGACTAAAAAACAATTTATAGTATCAGACGTATTTAATATTCCCTTGCTCTGTGCGAAGTTCTGTGCAACTTGTCAAACCTTGGGGAAAAATATGACTTCATATTTTATCCTGTATATATTTTCAGAACCCTAATGAACATAAATCGTCAGACAAATTTCTTAGCCCAGGAACTGACATTCATAGTAAAATTTAAAATATTTAAAGATATGGATTCATTAACAACTATTAATTTCATTATTTAGGTTTTCAGCTTTTATTGAATACATTGCCAGATCTTTTCTTATCGTTTAAAAAATATACAATTGTTTTTACCTGAAGAAGGCGGGTTGCTTATTTCGGAACTCCGAATGCCAAAACTGATACGGTGGAATTGTTGCAGTATGAAGAACATCTAACTCCCGTTGCTCCAGTGGGAGTGGGGACCACTGCAGCTGTTGTTGTGCCGATTGCAACAAAGAACTGTGTTGAGTTGTGGCGTTTGAATGTTCAGCAGTACTCGTCGGAAGCGATTCTGCAATTAAAAAAACATAAATTAAGGGATTTGTTCAGAGTGGCGTCATTTATATGTGCAAATTCGAGCAACGCACGATGGCGCCATTTAAATAAAGTTATTCCACACACAAAAACCCCACAATATTAAGTGGGTCACGCAATGAAGCGAATAAAACCATGTTATAAATACATCTACTGTGGCGCCAGTTGCGGCGCTTTGCTCATCTTACTGAAAATATCGGAACATAAACAAAGTTCGTTGAGGTTTTCGTAAGTTATCGGTTAGCTTAATGATACAGTCTCGGACTAGCAGTGTGAAGGTCCCGTTTTCGAATCCGTGTTCAGGCGGATGACTTTTTTGACTTTTTTTAAGCTTTTATTGAACAAAACTAATAATAAAAAAAGTTCCGAGTCTAAATTAAAAGAAGGATTTATTTAACAAACCCAAGTAGAAATTATCTGTCTTGCAACCCGACCTATATTGTACTTCTTGCAACGCGACCATTGGTGCAAAGAATGGTCAGTAAAAATCACCATTAAAACTACAGAATATCACGATGAAACGTAGCTTAAGTTACTCAGCGACGTATTACAGAAAAAAAGAGACATGAGGTGAACTAAATGCGCAATGGAAATATTGGAACAAACAGTAGCACTTTACCTTCTGACTGTCCACTGTCTTTGCCAATATCACCAAATGTTTCATCTATGTTCCTACCATCATTTTGTCTTAAACAGGTCAAAGAAAGTAACTTTAATTTTAATAGTGATGAGTGGGGTTCCTCCGAGGAATGCTACTCGGAAATGGATTTCATCCATATCGAAACTGATTCTTTTCCATTTTTCTGGACGAAACTCGGAAAATAGGGAAAAATACAAAATAAAACCATGCGTTTATAATGAAAATTTCCGTTCCGATACATCTTGTTTTGTTATTTTGAATTTGAACCAAAATTTTACCAGTTTATTTTCTCATAATGCTCGATTTTTGTGCAAAATTTGAGTTTAATTGGATAAGGTCATTCACATATGTCCCCTTCATTTTTGACCGACATTTGAAGTGAATCGGATTAGTAATTTTTTAATTACGCCGCGAACAGACAGACCGAGGAAATTGCGTGTTCTCCGGCATCTGAAATACAAAGATCTGAAAAAATTTCGGGGGGTGATATTTTTCACGATTACAGTACTTGCCATTTACATGAAAAGTAATATACTTAGAAATGAAAAAAATCTGTGTTTTTAATAAAACTCTCCGCAAATGCTATTAGCTCAGATTCATTTGGTTTTTTATAATTCTTCAAAGACTGATTTAATTCTAGTAATAGGATATAACATACAAAATATTTTGCTTTCTAATACTCTATTTACAATAGAGAAAAACTATAATATAAGAGTAAATTGTTACCCAAAGCCTTGTTTCAAAAATTAAAAGCTGGATACGTAGTAGCCTGTTACCAATGTTCGGGAAACGCTTTTCTAAAATGCATAAAAATAATTGCATTTTAAACACATTTCTAACCCCGGCTAAATGTAACTTTCGCTCTATAATTTAAAATTATTTCTTTTATATTCCAGCAAAATAAATATTGACCTTGCTGCATTCCTCAAACTCTTAACTTTAATATACAAAGCTATTCCTAGAAATGTATAAAGAAAAATAGTTTATATAGCCTTTAAGAGCAAAATTCTGTGAACTATATACAACAAGCCTTTGGCATGCAAATGCCGCATATATAAAAACAAGTCTAGCTATTTCCCTCATCAACCAGCCGCAGTATAAGCAAACATTACATTTATCTTCCTCGCTAACGTTGATCGGTACAAATACATAAAATACCTTGTAACTAGAAATGTGCAACACTTAGCTCTACGCTTTTTCAAGAATTTTTTCTCTTATCTTTTAGGTTTTGTCACAATTATAAATGAGCATCATTTTAAATTCAAAACTTTAATAACCATATATATATTTTTGCGCGTTGCCGCCATCTTAAATTAAAGGTTTTGCCTAATACCTACTCCATATCTTATTTTATAATTTAGCCCTATAGAAAACGAAGTAATCAAAATAGAGTATTATATTGATAACTGATATTATCGATAAAATTGAAGGTATTAGAATAAAATTGTTAATAACTAGTAATAACTATTTGTTAAGCCCATTGCATATTAGTATGCTATTACTAGAATTTTACCATATGTTAGCGAATTATTATGAGAAACTAGGTGGATCTGATGTAAAAATTCTGGCTAAAATTTTATGAGGTAACCTGAACAATTTTATTCTCAATTATATCATTAAAGCTGTGCTTGAGGATAATATTCGTTCGATGATTAAAATGTGTCAGTTTTATTGTAATATCTTAGCTATAAATTCCTTAGATCTAGATTCTCAGATAATAAAATACGTTATAAAACTTGGGTACTAAAGTTCATGGCCAATATAATGCCACGTATTTACAAAAAATGTCGATATTATTTTATTTTCATTTAATTTTTATAAACATCACAAATTCGGCAAAATCTGACTGTTTATTCTAGGGAATCAGAGGTTTCAATAAAAATTAGAATTATAGTGTTTCAGGTATAGGCGCATATAAAACAAAAATGACTGTACTATGGAATATAGGTACACCCAGGATAAGTTTATATTCGTACATTAGCGTCTACTCAAAATTATTCTAAGCGACTGACTTTCTGCTTATTAAGTATTCAAAATCAAACAGTAAAAAAAAATTAATAAAAAATGGAAAACAAAAAATTCCAAATTCCAAAAACTATCGGCAAGGCTAAGTTGTGACCATGGGAGCTATTGATCAGGAGTTTCAGAACTACAACGAACAAAATTTGAGATTTTCTATAAGAAATGTGCAGGATCCTTTGCAGTTTTAGAGTAAATTTCTAAATGAACCGCCAGTTAGAAGAAGGAAAAAATGTTATTTTTAGAGGAGAACTCATCTAACAGAAAGAAATAAAGACCAGATACGTTACGGAGGTATAGACCGGTAAATTATACATCAGTTCTAAGAAGGAAATAAACCCTGGAGTTTTTTGTCACGTGATTGAGGCAGACATCGCTAGAGTGGATGCTAGATTTTAGTTTCTGATACAGTTGTAAAAGCAAATTAAATACTGTGCTTTGATTGGTTGCTGTTGGCGAGAGACAGTATATAAATAATTTTTGTCGAACATTTGACATGTGCTTCCTAGGCTGTTGGGAGGATACTCGGCTTTCAGGCGAATGACTTCTTTTAAGTTTTTTTTTATCAAAACTTATAATTAATAAAAATGCGGATTAGGTTAAGTTAGGATTGGTTACGTTTGCTGTAAACTAGTGCGCCAACCCAATTCCGAGTCTATATAAAAACAACTGTATGAGAAACCGAAATCTCGTTTGACTGACGATGCCGAGTATGTCGTATAATTTCATTATTTAGCGCTGTTTATAATATTGTGGAGAGTGGATTTTGTGTTTAACTGAAGCAAGTGGTTGCGAAAATGTCTAATGATAGTTGTTTTGAGGAAGGTAATACGCATGTTCGTATTGATGGTGAGCTCTCAAGGAGGTGGACACGAGGGTTAAGAAACAAACATTTATACTAAAATGAAATCCGAGAATCACATCGTTTACATGGTAAAGCCTATACCAGTACAACTACGGGACGTATTGTGCAATGTACGTGTAAGAAAGTGCACTGAAAACTTTACTGTAGTAGAAAAGCAACAAGCTCTTCGAAGTGTATAGTACACGGTAAAAACATCGTTCGAAAAATGAAAATCCAAAGAGGCGGAACAATGCTTTTTCATAAATAATTCTCAGAGAATTAAACAATGCAGGCAAGCCTTTTCCATTTTGTACGCTATAAAGAGTAAAGCTATTTTTTGGCTGACATCGTGCCGCCGGAAAACCACCGGTATTTACATCGAATGTATTTAGAACGTGCCAACGTTTTACATAGTTATTCTTGCGGTAGATGAGCATATTCGCTTATCTCCGTTAAAACAGTCGGACTATAGCAACAAACAAATTCAATACTTGAATGCCAATCTTAACCTAAAAATAATGCATGAACTTTTCTACAATAAGTATCCCGAGCATTTTTATATGTATAAATGATAACTAGGGTACCGATTTAGAACGCCACAAGTCCACATTTGTTCAACTTGTAAGGAACTTGAAGCGAAAATAAAAAGTACAAATTGCGGAAAAAATCATTTTATCAGAAACAAACGGACATGTTAGCAATATACCAAGAAGAAAAAAGGAGTCGGAGCTATTGTGTTTGTCTATATGCAAAACCTCCCGAATCCGAAAACTACAGTGCTAGAAATGTTTTTTTAGAAAATTGTAGCTGTATGTTTGTTGTGCGCACGATTTAAAATCAAATTATGCTAACTTCTACACACTCTACGAAGGGGAAGCTAAGCGAGGTCCTCACGACGTTTGCAGCTTACTGCGGAAGACCATCCAAATATAAATCCCGCAATAAAGAAGATCCATGTTTTCGGTGACGCTTATGGAGGCCAAAACAGGAATAATACCCTGATAAAATTCTTGCTTATGTTGGTTTCGTTAGGTCGTTTTGAAAATATATATCAATACTTTCCTGAACGTGGTTATTCGTGTGACCGAAACTTCACATCAGCGAAACAGCTGATTAGAAAGAAGGACAGAATATACGGAGCTGAAGAGGATATCATCCAAGAACAAGGCAGACCAAGACTGAGCTAAGTCTTGTCTTGGTCTTGACCCACAAGACCAAAGCTAAGATCAAGACCTCATTTATTTTTCAAGATCAAGACCAACACTAGGCAAGTCTTATCTTGGTCCTAGTCTTGGTCCAGGTCCCTATATACTAGACGATAAAAAATAGTTCTATGACAATATACTGACATGACCAAATACTTCATTTGACACTTCTGGGGAAGAAGAAGGTTAAAAGGTGAAGTTCGAGTTTAAATATTTTTTAACTTAACCTACGGTTTAAATATTTTTTTTGGAACTACTAACATGTTCAATAAATAACAAGTTTCCATGTAGTTGTTATATTTTATTTTCAAATGAACTTTTTAAAAAATTCGTAAGTTTGAAGAAGGAAATAAATTCTTTACTGTGATATCAAACTTTAAAAAACAATTGAAAGATATGTTATTATCCTACAAGACTTAAAATGTACTGCATTTTATGGCATTCATAAGTTAAGCACAAAAAAATTGAAATAAATAAGTTAGATAGTTTTTTTTCGATTTCCCTAAAATCAACTTTTTGGATTTATTTCCTACTTCCATCTGGTGGTTCAATTCCAAAAATGAAATATTTGTTGTTTTTTCAATTTTTGCCTGAGACGTCCGATTGTTTTCGCAATTTCGCTCATCGGGTACCTTTACTGCGGTCCCAGATCTCAAGTATTAATTTTAATACTGGAAAGTGAGATTCCTGTCTCGGAGAAAATGATAATTAGATATATTATAAAATGTTATTGCAAACAATTTCTGCATTGAACAAATTAATACTAGAAATTTAAAAATGAAAACCAATTGCCAAACTAATTAGCAGCCAACTTGTTGTGTAAACAGGCACTAGCGTCCTACATTTTCTACTAAAAGCATCGGGCATTAAATATTTAGTGATTTAATTAAATTTGGATTTAATTTTATTTGTCGAACAGTTATTCCAATTAAAATTAATAATATACTTGTATTAATTAGTTGTTCAATAAAGGCAACATAATATTTTCACACATCAGCTAACCGAACTGCAGATTATATTTGTTTTATTTATAAAAAAATTAATCCTATGAACAATTTTAATTTTTGATTTTATAAAAATTCACCAATCTATGAATGGATAACCAGTTATAAGTAGCAACTTCTTAGGAATTAGAATTGATAATTTAGAAAAATGTACTTTGAAGAAACTACCTTCTGGTAAAGCCCTTTTTCTAAATTCACTTAAAAATTCCTGCTAGAAACCTTTATTCTCACAATAAACCCTTAATGTTAGTGTGGAAAAATTCTGTACTCAGATATTTTTTACGAATTCAAAAAAATATTTAGGTCAAAAATCACGAAATCATTACTACTGAGTTATCTCTCAAGCTAAAAATGCTTTAAATGTAGATGTAACATGCATAATTCAGTCCTACGTTTCGAGCAATAGCAGTATTTTCCAACTCCACTTTGGTACCTATGCCTTCCAGCTACTATAAGCGTCCTTACTTATACGATTTGTTAGAAATGTTGAAAAAATAAGCAATGTGAATTTGTACAACTTTTAACAGAAAGACCTTTGAGTTTATAGGCATATCAGCTATTGTCTTAAATCAGTATACATCTGAAATTCTATCCTATTCTCTACAATAAAGATACTGTGACGTACCTCTTCCTATAATACAATAAAAACTTGTCTTTTAACAAGATGATATATACACACATAACCGTTCGTTAAATTATCTGTTGAGCATTTTAAGTTGGCTACTCTAGAACAAATAAGAGATTATTTGTTATTTATCAGGATATGATTTAATGAAATTGAGATTGGGTCTACTAATTTTTCATTTGAAGAAATAGCACACTCAAAATCAAAACAAAAAAATCATAAAATTCAAATAAATTTTATTAGAAAACTCATATACTCAGTTTATTATTAAAAAGGTAACTGGTTTTTTGTTTCAATACCCTATGTTTAAAATGGGTGTCTTTATTAGATTATTATGTTTCAAAAAATAAATAATATAAACAATATTAACAAAATTGAGATTTTGTATAGTAAATTAAATGATACAGATCATGTTGGAAACTAGTACGATTGAGTTTATTATATTCGTGATCACAATTGTTTTAATTGTGATACAAATTTCATTGGCCAAACAAAACAAATATTAAGTAAAAGAATTGCTTTACACAAAAGTGATGCAAGACTTAATATGCTTATGCGATCTCATGCTCTTTCAGACCATTATTGACACAGAACATATATGTAATTTTAATGAAACAAAAATTTTACACACTGATCGCTCTAAAGGCTGCTGAAAAAGAAAAGATGACAAGAAACAGAAAGAAAAGAACAAAAAAATGGAACTTAAGCTCCATTTACTCTTATATTTTAAATTTGGATGAATAATCGTTTGCAAATTATAAATATTTCTTTTCCAAATTACTTCTAATATTTTGCTCAATGTACTCTAAAACGTCCTGCCTAATTTTTTAAAAATGTTTAATCATGAAAATTTAATAATTATTGTCATCTGAGTATGATGTTCAGGTTCAAGCTCTGTAACAGCGATATTCTGCTGCCAAAGGACCTAAAACAACCCTCTGCAAATGCAATGACTTCTAAAAAAGTTGGGATATGCTTCGGCTTAATGAAGTATAAATAATAGATCAAAAAGCCACAGAGGAAGGTCAATTACTTTCAACGTAATCTAACACAAAACATTCACTTTGAACCTAATCTAATATAAAACACTCACTTTCAATCTAATCTAATAGTATTTGGAACACATTGAGTGTCTTTCTCTCAATATTGTTTTTAAATAAGAGTTATAGACAATTTAAAAAGCTATATTGCATGTTTAACATTTTTTCAAAAACTCAGAGCAATAAATTTACTTGTAAAATTTTGAAATCTACGGCGAGTTTTGGACATATTTGCTTTTTAGTAATCTATATTTAGTTCAGTTTGACGGTTTTTAAGTTTGTTTTATGTTTTATTAAAACATGCCATCTTAAATATATTTTTTTTGTTACTGCAAAAAAAATTGAAAAGAAAACAGAAATTTACAAGATTTCAAAAATCTATTTAAATTGACCCCCATTTGAAACTGTGCAAGCATGAAACCAGTTCTCTGGAAAAAGCTGCTCTAGTCATATCGGGAGTTACATCCTTTTCTAATCTTGTTCTTTAAACCACTATTAAATAACGATGAGCTCAGGTTTGGAGAACGACTAGCCACAGAAGAGAACCTCCATTTCAGTATATAATTATTATCTAAATATTCGGTGACAATTGCAGTGATATGCAGCGGAAAACCGTTTTGTTGCCACCACATTGTTTGCAATGGTAGTGGAACATCTTCAACTATATCGGAATTAAATTTGCAATAAGAAGTCTAGGTCACAAACACAACAGGGTTTTTGTTACTCTAGTAGAGACATTTGTGTTTATTAATCACTCTGTTGCTAAAAATAAGATTAACCCTTCGTCCAATGAAATCGGTACATCGCAATTCCTGTAAAAGGTGGACTTTAAATGGATATCCATATCTTATTTTATAATTTGTACCTATAGAAAACGAGGCAATCAAAATAGACTATTATATTGATAACTGATGATATCAATAAAACTGAAGGTATTAGAATAAAATTATTAATAACTAGTATCAATTATTTACTAAGCCCATTGCATATTAGTACGCTAGGTAAATCTGATGTAATGATCTGCCTAAAATTTTATGAGACACCTTGAACTATTTTATTCTCAATTATATTATTAAAGCTGTACTTGAGAATAATATTCGTTCGATGATTAAAATGTGTCAGTTTTATTGTAATATCCCAGCTATAAACTGTTTAGATCTAGATTCTCAGATAATAAAATACGTTATAAAACTTAGGTACTAAAGTTCATGGCCAATATAATACCACGTTTTTACAAAAAATGTCGATACAATTATTTTATCATATACATGTCACAAATTCGGCAAAATCTGACTGTTTATTCTAGCGCATGAGAGGTTTCAATAAAAACTACATATATAGTGTTTTAGGGGTAGTCACATATGGAACCAAAATGACTGAATTATGGAATATAGCTACACCCAGGATAAGTTTATATTCGTACATTATCATCTACTCAAAATTATTGTAAGCGACTCACTTATTTGTATACTTATTAAGTATTTAAAATAAGTATTTAAAATCAAACAGTAAAAAAATTGAAAATTCCAAGAACTATCGGCAGGATTAAGTTGTGACCATGGCATTTATTGATCAGGAGTTTAAGAACTACAACAAATCAAAATTTGGGATTCTCCCTAGTTAATATGTCATCTGAGTATGATGTTCAGGTTCAACCTCTGTAACAGCGATATTCTGCTGCCAACAAACAACATTACGCAAACGCAATGACTTCTAAAAAAGTTGAGATATGCTTGGGCTTAATGAAGTATTAATAATGGATCAAAGAGCCACAGAGGAAGGTCAATTACCTCCAACGTAAACTAACAAAAAACACTCACTTTGAACCTAATCTAATACAAAACACTCACTTTGTCCTTGATGTCCCTGATTTAATATGACAGCCAATATCTTGGTTGTTATGGAAAATACTAAATTTGTTTTTAAAAAGAGTTATAGATAATTCAAAGAGCTATACTGTATGTTTAACATTTTTTCTACAGGGTGCGTCAAAAACTCAGAGCAATAAATTTATTTGTACATTTTTGAAATCTAAGGGCGAATTTTAGACATATTTCCTGTATAATAATCTATAGTTACTTAGATTTGACGATTTTTAAGTACGAATGTTTTAATAAAACATGCCACCTTAAACATATTTTTCTGTTACTGCTAAAAAAAGAAACATTAAAAAGAAAAGAGAAATTTACAAGATTCAAAGAATATATTCAAACTGACGCCCATTTGAAACTGTGCAAACATGAAACCATTTCTTTGGAAAAAGCTGCTCTAGTTATATCGGGAATAAAAATTCATAAAAAATATGATTAGAATATCCTCAAACAAACACGACGAGCTGAGGTTTGGAGAAGGACTAGCCACAGAAGAGAACCTCTATTACATTTCCATTTCCGGGGATCTAAATACTCGGTGACAATGGCAGTGTTATGCGACGGAGCACCGTTTTGTTGTCACCACATTGTTTCCAATGGCAGTGGAACATCTTCAAGTATATCGGAATTTAATTTGCAATAAAAAAATCTAGGTTACAAACACAAGGGATTGTCGTTGCTCCAGTAGACACAATATGTACTTTTTTACAAGCACTATATCGGCCATGTCAAACTCAAAGTCACTGGTGGGCCAAAAGCATGAAGACCATCGACCTTATATTTAACCTTATCTTAAAGAAAACCTTATCTTAAAGAAGATAAACTACTGAAAATCTTAAGAAAAAGTACTATTATAGGACAAGTCTGTTTATTAAAATTCCAATAAAAAGGACATTACAAAAAACTACAAACATTAAATTCTTTTGCCAGATATTTGACATCTTTTGTCTTTAATTAAGTTGTCTATTTGTGGCGCGAATTTATCGGCGGAAATAACATTTAAAACTGCGTCCAAGTGTGCGTCCGTCAATTGCGATCTTGCGGGAGATTTGTTTTCTTTCATCAAAGAAAATAGTTCTTCACACTTATAGGTACTTCCAAACATTGACAGGATTTTACAGGCAAATTTTCTCATTTCTTGGTATTGAACAGACAGGTACTTATAAAATTTGAATGTACCACCAATATCAAATATTTGTTTTAAATGGGTCTGACACTGAATCTCAATTACTTCTATTTGCAAGTGAGGGGGAACTTTATCAATATCGATAGTGAAAAGACCAGTAAACAGAGAAAAATTGTTTTCCTGGGTCTTAAAATCCTGAAAAAGCTTCTCAAATTCTGCCAGAAGGCTTCTCATTTTCTCTGAATATATTTTGTATGATATTGGGACACTTGTGCTTTCCTGATATGCCTTACAAGTCAGAAGAAAATGTGACAGATTATCCTCTGCTAACAGTTTTTCCCACATCATCTTACACTTAAAAGCTTTCACATGATCATGCATATCTGTAATAACTTGACGTGGTCCTTGCAATTTCGTATTTTAGTCCGACAAGTGTTTTGTGATATCTATCATAAATGAAAGATCTTGTAAAAAAAATACATCTCATAATAAGCTGACATCTTCTCTTTTTGTTTCCATGAAAACGCGTATTTTTTATTTGAGTTTCCAAAACCGGTCGAGTACCATAGAACACGAAAACCATCACACCTCTGCATAATATGGTAAACCAGTGTACTCACTTTCTAAATCACGTAAAAATGCTGAAAACTGTCGCTGATTAAGGCCTCTTGACCTTATGAAGTTTATAATGTTTTTCACTGACTTTAAAACACTTTCCGACTGACTTTGACAACTGACTAAACACTGAACGACTGAACTCAATCGAACACGGCTTATATACGGATTGTGATTTCTCGAGTTCTTTCCAGAATGTTCGGATAGCGTCATCTGTGTTTTTGCGCGATAGAATTTCATGGAACAAGCCAGATAACGTTTGGCTTTAGGTTTTAGGTTGAGTTTGTGTAGTTCATCCTCCTAAGCATAGATGGCACTATGTACAATTGTACATTTTATTATACCAATCGTTGTTGCAGCGGCGCGCGCTTTCAAGAAAGGTTTTCAACTTGTTCGCGGGCCGCATTATCTTGCTGTTTTCAAAATTGATTTGGGCCGCAGAAAAGCGCTCACTAGGCAACATGCGGCCCGCGGGCCGCATGTTTGACATTGCTGCACTACGTGTTAATTCATATATCCCAGATTTTTGGTCTTCATTTGTATTAGACTTGTTATTCGTAATATATCTACCTAAAGTATTATTTGTACAAAAAGTTACTTTATGATTTGTTATTTTAAGATATTTTAGTGGTAATTTTTCCACTATATGTTAATGTGCTAAACTTATTGTCTTTTGTAATATAATTAGGACAAACCAAATTGATTGCGTTATTATTTATTTAAAATTTTATCTATTATGGTTACGTCATAACCATTATTAACTGCAATCTGTTTTATAATATTAAGTTCTTTGTTATAATCTTCTGTTAAAAGTGGTATATTAATTAAACGATGTACAAAAAAGCTGTCATCTTATGTGTTAATGGGTAGTTTGATGTATTATGTATTGTTATATCTGTATTCGATAGTTTTGTGATATATTTCGTGTATATTATTGTTGTTCCTGATTTTTAAGTCTAAAAAGTTTATGGACTTATTTTGTTCTAATTCTAAAGTAAATCTTATATTTTTATGTAATTTATTAATAGAATTTAGAAAGAGGTTAAGTTGTCTCTATGTGCCTCTGAAACAAGCCAAGATATCGTCAATATAGGTGCAATATCTCATTTATGATCTTCGATTTTATGCTTTGAAGTAATATATGCATGTTTTCATACTTTTCTTTCATATTACAGGAAGTTCGTTCATTAAATCCGGAATTTCATGACAATAAACTAAATTATTTGCCATTCAGAAAAATATTGCCAGCATAGACTCCCTTTTCCGAAACGTAGAAATTTGCACTCCTTTTTGTAAAAGATTCCACTGCTGTGAACCAGATCCAACCAGCTGTGCCTTTGTTTTGGGAAGATCCAAATCACGAATAAGATCGTCGAGCCCTTCCTAAGATATAAAATGGGGTTGTTTACTGCTACAACATTCATAATCATCTTCCTCTTGAAAACTTGGACCAGCTTTTGTTTCAAAATCATCGAATTCATCATCCGATTTCGTATTTTTCTGGAGGCTTAGGAACAGGTATGCTAAAAGCGGCTGAATGGATATTAGAATATTCAATTTTATGTTTGCTCTTACTAGAAAACCCCAGGCCTTCTGTGAAGCAAAAGAACAATCATCAATACGTTTTATATTTTGAGGTTTCCGCCAAATCATTGACACTCCAAACTTCATATACTTGTGATTACCTCGTAGCCATCCTGTGAGGTTCTTGAGCAAGTATAACAGCAAATATTGGTAGCTCAAGTTTTCTCTTGATCCCCAATTTTGCGACCAACGTATAATTCGTAGGCTTTTATTACAAGTAGGATCAGCTCAATCGTTTCCACCTTTGAATAAATAGACAACAGGAAAGAGCCCCATGAAAGTAGCAGGCTCTGACGGAACTACGTCATTTTTGGGACCTTATTTTTGTGATGTTTAGGTTTTGGTTTGTTGACGCGTGTTGTCAAACCGTCGTCTTTAGCAGTTTGTAAATAATACACAAATCGAATTAATATAAAAGTTGATTAATAAGTTGTGTTGTGTGTTATAAAACGTAACAAACACATTTTTGGTCGTTCCCATTATCCTAAATACAAAAAATGGTCAGTCGTGAGGCGTGCGGCCTTACCCGTATTAAAAGTACAAGAAAGAAAGGAATTTCGTTCCAGCGGTAAGTAAATTTGTATTTTCGTAAGTAAAAAAATTAACTAGACACTTTTAAATCCGATTTAAGGGCAAAAATAATTGTTATTATAATGAAAATCATAATTCTTAAAGTGTCAGACCGTTCCGATGCATGTATAATAACCGTTAAATATAAATTATAGCTCTTCAAAATATGCTATAAGGCTTATTTTAAAACAAACTTATCACTTTATATTCCGAAGATATTAGCCGTTACATTAAATTCATACACCCTGTATATTATTTTCATTATATTATAACTCATGTTAGACTATCAAACAGAAAAACATTCATATCTCAAAAGTAAAAGAAACACCTTTTCACGAATATTTCTCAACGTGGAGCCTATATTAGCACAATCTAAAACTTATAAAGTCCGTTTATTAAAGGAAATAAATAACTTGAAAACAAAGTGTCGGCGTACTGGAAAAACTTTTCGGAAGTGTTTGCTGTTTAGACACGGTAATTATAGTATGTCATTGTCAGAAATTAACGACAACAGTATGAGAAAGTTTCGAAAGCTTTGAAAGTTTTTGTAATTTTATCCTGTTCGAAAAATGTGTATAGGCATTGGCTAACGGAAACAAGAAAACTTTTAAACTTCCAGAGAAACTTCAATTACTAAATTATAAAGTTTGCGATCGTCGAGAACAAGAAATAAAGTGTGGGGTTAAATTAACACCAAGATTGTTGTCATTCTCTAAATAAAGAAGTAGCTGCTGCATAAAATAAAAGAAAACAAGGAATGGTTTAGTGGATTGTTTCTTTTCTATCAATTCTGACCAATCCCCTGACAAGAATTTGTACCGCAAATTTAATTTTTAGTGGAGAAGTTGCCTGATATAACAGTCAGCACTTTTTCCGAAAAAAAAATCGGAAAAATTTAATTCAGTTTTGTCGAGGTAAGTTATGAAGTAATTAGATTATGGTTTTTAGTTTTGTAATTATTGTTCATATTGTTATTTTAAATAAAAATATTGTTATACTAAATATTATTTATTGAAGTCAGGGATATTATCCCCAAAAAAATTTAATATTTGAATCTTTATTAATTAATTAATCTTCTACTTCAGTCTTTACAATGGTATAATATGTTGCAAGTTTGGAATGCCCTGCTCTTGTGTAAGAAGAAGTATAAAATGCTCGAAAACATTTTTCTAACGTAGTGCCTATACTAGAGTGGTTTAAACATCCTTAATTTTTTGCCATATAGTTTGGGTTAGAGATGAAATATTTGTCCTAGATATAGTTTGCCTGCCAATTAGCTGCGACTAATCAATTTTATACTGTTTTTTGGGAGCAATAAGTGTATTTTAACACATGCGACGTCTAACTTTAAAGTACAAATAAATAACACGAGTTAATTTTGATATTGGTCTCACTTTTCAATTGCATGTAGAAAATAAACTTAACATTGCATACATGAGCTTAAAAAGATTAACACATTTTAAAAAGTATTTACAACAAAAGGCTAGATTATGGTAACGTTGTATATCACAGCTCACTAAAACGAAGTGTTATCAGATCTATCAGTCCCCATATTTAAGAGCCCTATTTAATACACATAATCACTCTCATCTTACTAGAAATGTAAATAATTTTACTATACCACCCCACAAAACAGCAAATTTTCAAAAATCGGTTAGTTTTGTAGTAACCCAATTATGGAACAATCTTCCTAATCACATTAAGGCTTTTTCAGTTTTTAAATTTAATGAATACATTAAGACCTTACTTTTAAATGAGCAACGAAACATTTCGCTATAGCTGGTTATTTTTTTCTCTATCTCAATCTGCTTTTAAGCAAAACTCATACAGTCAGTTAAATCTATATATAAATATTTTTTTTAAATTAATCCGCTGGTGTGCCGACTTTCTAATTAAAATCTAATTTTTTTATCGTTTTTTGTTGTTCCTTGTTTTGCGCCCGTTCTGCACCGCTCGTATTTGTGTATCGCTGCTTTGCCTGTTCGTGAACTTCGCCTTTTGTTGAAATTATAAAGTTAGATATATATAAATATTATGTGTATATGATCACATTTAAGTTGTATTATTAATATTAAAGTTAGGTAATATAGCAACGCCACTCCTACATATATCCTTATAATCGATTTTACAATCGCAGTGTTGTCAAAATTAATATTATTTTAAATTATAATTAACATGTTATTGTATTTAACTGACTAATAAAATAGTTTTGAATTTGAATTTAACACAGACAAGCCTTCTTTCAATTAAAAAACACGGTATTTCATTTCCATCCAAGCTTTTAGGTGAGGTGTAATATAATACAGTGTGACTTCAGCTTCAAGGACATTTGAATTTTCGCGGTGGTGCGTTTTGGGAAGATCGTTTTCAAACCGATATTTAATTCTAGTGTCATCCCTGCAATACGATATTCTTTTGAAAATTGATTGCATCACTTGTTTGGTAAAATGAAAGACCAAATTAGGAATAAAAATGTTAGTGGAAAGGGGGGAAAGGAGTTGTATATGTTAATAATCATCATCACTTGCTAAAGTATTGTTCTTTTTACAAGAGACATACTATAACATACATATATTCACAACATATAATTATGTTTTTCCATATGCATATATTACGGTTAACAATTATATACAATAACTTTACCATCGTCATATAAAAATAATATAAGGTCAAGTATGAATGTACAACTACAAAAGAACTACGTAGCAAATACAAAAACACATTAAAATGACGGACTAAGGCTTCCTTGTCTGGTTGGATAATTATGGAAAAGTTGGTTAAAACTGCACTGAGTTACATTTTTATGATAATAGAGAAGATATTCAAAAATGTACCTGCATGGAACGGTCATAACTTTCAACTGTCTGAATGCATCCCTGGCATCCACCCTATAACCCAGCCCAGCAATCACCTTCATAGCTCTTCTTTGTAGTTTAAAACTCGTTCGCAGTGTGGAGAGGCCCCCATGTTAATATAGCATAGCAAGACACAGACTGGAACACTCCATGGAAAGCTTGGAGAAGACAAGAATCAAGAAGGACATTTTTAAGATAATTATTAATTGAAATATGTTTTTCGCTAACCGATTGGCCATATGATCCACATTCCTATCGAATCTCAATGCTGGGGTTCAGATATACTTTCAAGGCACATGTCATCTTCCGTGATATATATATATATATATATATATATATATATATATTTATATATATATATAGAGAGAGAGAGATAGAGAGAGAGAGAGAGAGAGAGGGAGAGAGAGTAAGGGGCCCAAAACTCACCCCTGAGGAATACCGTATTTTAACTCGCCTTCTCCAGATAATTTGTCTTTGTACTGTAATCAGTTGTTTAATTCCTCCCAAGTATTGCCCAAGGAGGCACACATTCATTTCATCAATCCCGTACGTTTTTAGCTTATCCAAAAGAATGCCGTGGGAGACACAGTCAAAGGCCTTCGAGAAGTTACAACATGTAATACTTATATACTGTTCCCCCTTCGAAAGCCTCGACCATATACTACAATAGGTCTAAAAAAGCCATGGAAGTCGATCTACCAAACCGAAATACAAATTGTTGTCAAATGTTGTCAATGCAATTAATATAATTTGTAATATGAAAAATTTGTTGTGTAAGATCAAAATTACCCATCAAATCAATAAAAATCATGTTTTTTTTGAGTATCAAAAATAAAAATTATATTAAAATCTCGTAAAACTATTACATGCCTGTATTTTTCCTGCTCCACATATTTATATAGTGCTATAAATAGTCGAAAGAAGCTTGAAAATCGATACTTTATAAAAACAAATAAAACTCTAACTACTTATTTTATAATTTCTATAAGGAATACAAAAAATAATGTTAATGAACTGATAAAAATATATTACATAATAACATTTCAAGGCCTACTTGAGATATTTACACAAATGTTAATATATACTATATAATTATTTTTATTTATTCAGTATGTTTTCTTTGATCTAGACAGGTTATAAGAAAAGGAATATAGAAATATATTTAACTTGTTCTTATTTGGTATCAGTTTTATATAGCGCGTGTTCGAAGTTTTGAAGAAAATTGGATATTTTTCCTTGAATGTCTTATTTCCTAAAAATGTAGTAAAATATCGATTACTATATTTAAAACAAGGACATTTTTTTATACTTTTCTCAAACATGTTTATGATTTGACGTTCAATTGTTTTTTTCAAACATAAAATTGAATTATATATAAAACATTTTTACTCTCATTCGGGGCATCTTCTACTCTTTCAGATCGATTCTTGCTCGAATTAAACATAACCCCGAGTGAAGCTCGGAGCTATCGTCAAAGAGCTTAATTCTTTTTAGTTTGCAGCTTCTGCGGTAATTCTAAATCGGTGTAGGCGAAAGCTGTGAAATTAACTTTAACAAAAACCAGTTGTAATAGACTGTATCCCTGGCTTGTGTCAGCTTTTAATCGAAATATTTAAGCGCGCGCATTATTAGGCTCAGTGTTGCCAGTAGCGGGATTTGGGTCTAGATGTTTAAAAATGCAATACAAACACTATGCAAATAAGATCACAGTTTAATAATGTAAAACTGACTTATAAAATAATTTGACCACCAGGTCCCGAAGCCCTGTATCGACGACTAGCAACTCGAGCCGTTTAGCTAGGCGCAATCCTCTCGAAGTTTAAAAAATCGCTAAATTTCCTTTATATATTATAACAAGGAAACCTCCCTTGTTAGGAAGTGAAGTGTTATCCATTTTAGTTTGGCACAAAGCCGTTTACTAAGACATAATACATATACTGCTTTTTCAGACATTTTTATTGGGCGCCATTTTGTTCCACCATATTGGAATCGTAACAATTTTTTAACAGTTTCTAGCTTCTTCACACTTAATTTTTGGGCATGATTTGAATTAAATTGATTAAGTAGTTTTTACACTGATTTTTTTAAGACCGCCATTTTGTTCTGTCATGTTGAATTCTTAACAGTCTATTCTTCTATAACATTTAATTTTTGTGAAAAATTTGGAGTCAACTGAATAAAACTTTTCTTTCTTTTCTGATTTTTTAAATATTTTATTTGATCGCCATTTTGAATTCGTACGACAAATTTACTAGTTTATCTCTATACCATTAATGCTTGCACAAAATTAGAAATTAATCTAATGAGTAGTTTTTCAGGCTGATTTTTTTAATAATTTTATCATACCGCTATCTTGGATTGATACCAAAATGTCACCAGTTCATTTCTATGTTACACTTGATTTTTGACCAAATCAATTTGAATAATTAGTTTTTTAGTAATAAATTTTTATCATTAAATTTTTCACCAGACCGCCATTTTGCGCCAAAATATTGGAAACACTAAAACTTGAAGGTATCTAAAACCTTAGGGGGGTATTTAGTTTCTGATGGAGAGAGACTTTATGGTAATATGTTCTTTTTAGGCATACTTGCGATAAATACATGCGGATCTTACTTTTTAAGTAGTGGGTTCTTTGAATCTTTTGTCCGATTTCAATTCATTTTTTCTTAAACTAAATATCGATCTTGAACTTACTGCAGCTACTTGTTGTTTTTGTAGCTCAAAAAAAGCTAATATATTAAGAATAATAAGCTGGCTTTGCTCACTTAGTCGTCTATTTCCAATTTTTTTCGGCATTTTCAATATTGACTTTGTTTGTTGTGAAAGTATCTTCATACTACAAATATATAACTTTAATAAAGGTATATTTTGTCACGGTCTTTCACGTGTTGAGTTTGCAGTCAGTTAGACATAATATCTATCTTTGTTTTACAGCAGCCTCGTATAAATAGGGCGGATTTTTTTCACGATTAGAAACACTTTATTTGGTCGCCATTTTGTTCCGCCCTCTAGAATTTGTACCATGATTTTACCAATTCATCTCTATATTACACTTAATACTTGCACACAATTTGAATTCAATCTAATAAGTAGTTTTTTCAGACTGATTTTTTTAATATTTAATTAAGCTGCCATTTTGTTTCGCCATATTGGATTCGTATCAAAATTTTACCAATTGAATTCTACGTCCTCCTTTTTGACTAAAATTTGAAGTAATTTTATTGATTTATTTTTCTCGGCTCTCTCAACCTATCAACACAGTCTTTGTTTTTTGTTTTGATCTAAACCACGTTATTAGTGTCGCCTTTTGCTTGAATAGTAAAAAACATCCATTGGTTGTATTGTAGTTTATTGACATTACGCAGATTTTTGCACAACTTCAATATTTTATTTCCAATGTATTTAATTATTATTACTTAACAGGCCTCTTCAGCCAAGGTTGCCAAGTCAGTCTTCAACGGCTTGACTTTGAACAATGTCTTTCTTTCACTATAACTTCAACCCTGAGTTTCTAATTTGTAATCAATTCCTATTTGTTGTTTTTCTGTTTTTACAAGTTTACACTTTATTTTATATTTAAATTTCCATTTTGGTTATACTCATTAAGATAACCTGTCAAACTTTAATAAGCTGTCTATTATACATAAGGATTTTACTATTATCTTAAACATTTTTTTGAACAGGATAGTTGCTTTAATTCTATGTAAATCTGGCAACCCCGTCAACTGTCAATTTTCTTCTTGCTTTCTGTAAAAGAGATTGTCCCATTTCTCCATGATATAAGAAACCGAAGGTATGATATCGGGCATCGATCTGCTACGTCATCGCGTGATTAACGCCGGGTGTCATTGACCTTCGGCCATATGTTTTCAGTGCATTTTCAGTTGATGTTTAAAAATATTTGCAGATTTCTGTGTCCTTTTTTGTATTTAGTTAATTAAACAACAATAAATATGAAGTGTGCTGTGTTCGGGTGTGACGGGGATAATTAGGCAAAGAATTTTGATAAGAATCTAAGGTTTTTTTACTTTCCGTAAAGACAAAAAATGTTTACGGGAATGAACACGCTTGTGTAAACGCAAAGCTATATTTAATATAAATTTGGCGCGGGTATAGTCAAGGCATTTTGTTAAAGGTGACTATATGTGTATGATATATATATATATATATATATATATATATATATATATATATATCAAAAAAGACAGCAATGTAAATCCTGGACGAAATAGTCGACATTTTCAATTAAAAAAAAAAGAGATATGCAGCTAGAATAAGGCTATATTTTATTTAAATTTTATTTGTTTATAAAATTACATATAATATAGGAACAAACGGCAGCTTGTGCACATAAAGGTTAAACTTGTTTAGTGTGTGTTGTTTTATTCCCTCTTATACCTGCATTTTTTTTAATTAGACCTTCCCTCAAATGGGACTTACTTACGTCCCTGTATTTATAAAAACACAGATATTATAGCATTTTTTAGTTCTAAATTAAACTAAATATAAACATGTATAACAAAATAACAGTATAAAATTAAATACTGTCGAATTTTATACAACCTTATCCCTTTCTTTAGCGTGTTTTTTGTATTTTTATTAAATAAATATATAACTAAGTTTTTATTTAGTGAGTTATATGTCAATGTTTGTTAGAAAAACATTTTTAATTGAAAAAAAAATGGTAATATAATGTCTAAACGCTAGCAACCACAGGCATCTCCACAAGCAAATTAAAAATCTACACACGCAATGACGTCACTGCACGAACCGGACGCAATTGACACCGTCTAGATATCATACCTTCCGTTTATTATATCATGCCATTTCTCTTTGTCATCATGCCTACATAACCTATGGCTGCTTTTTAAACATTAAATATTTTTTTAAAAATGCAGTTTGGTGTTCGTCAACTTCTGTTTTGTTTTTGTTAAATGTAAAAAAATTTGTATGTGTATCAATTTTAGAACCATGTATCTCTCTGCCTGTAGGCTGACGAGTAAGCATATCGTCTGATTCAACCTTTTTCTTTTCTTTTCGACTTTTTTTTAATACTGGATGTACTTATTTGTTGCTATAATTTTGGATTTAGATAATACACACGTTATACAGACGTACCTTTTTGTTTCATTCCTATTTTTACGGTTTAATGTACTATACGGATTAATATAATACAATAAAAAATAAACATGTATCTAATTCAGACAAATCACTAAATACAGTTTGAGCATTGTAGTGTTATGAATGCATAACATACTAGTTAGAAATGTACATAAATTTCCTTGTTTTCAGAAAAAACACATACTGCAATTATTAATTCTTTGATTATTTCTTAGACTTTTTATTAATATGTAAATCTTAAATATAAAACTGAAAAGTCAGCATATTAATAGCAATATCCAACTATTTAATTGTTATATTTATCTCCAACAAAAAAAAAAACAGACTCACCTTCAGTCGGTATTTGTGTGGATTCTGAACCCATAGTGATCTGATCTTGAGTTGCTCCATCTTTTACATCTTGAACCAATATGCAGTTTGCTGCATCAATATTGGGCTTCATTGAACTAACAGCTGAAAACAAAACAGTGCATATAATTTATATATTAATCTTATAGTTTTTAAAATAGTTGTACAGTTTAGAAGAACCCTACAATACTAACTCATTGATAAAAATAATTCTAACATAATTATTGCTTAAATAGCAGTTGTTAAGCGGACCAACTTAAAGGCAATTTTTTCTATACATATAGTTTTAAATTGATTCCTTAGTAGCAGGAACAAGTCTCTTAGCCACTGTTTTAAAATGAAAGATAATGACCTGTACAGTTGAGTGCGTCATTATTTGAAATTTATGTAAGGATGATAAATTTCAAATTACGAATTTTATCTTTTAGTCAAACAATTGTTTTTAAATAAGTGAGTTATATGAACGCAAAATTTTCGTCGGTAGTTTAATTTGTAAAAATATGACCGAAATTCCAACACGGCAAACGACAACTGGCGTTGTCCAAATCGCAGAAAGTGTCCATACCTCTGAGAGACAATAGTAAAGTTAAAAACGTTATTAACGAAAAACTAAAATTAAAGTCAAAAGTCTCAAATATATTTGATTAGACTAAGTTTCATATGTCTAATGTGACATGTTTCGCTCAACGAGAATCATCAGACCTAAAAACAACCAATTTTAAACACGAAAATAATAAAAATATACAAACATATATACCTTCTAACACCAAATAAAAATAAAGTAAATGTATATGAAACAAAACGTTACAGACTTAAAAAAACATAACAAACGTTAAGTAGACAACATTGACAACGGTAACAAGAACGAAGGGTAGAACGGTTCAGAAAAATGCTATAGAGGGCGTTTACTGACATATCAGAAGAGCAGAAATTGGCTAAGGAAAGATGAGCTTGCAGTTGTACACATTGGTGTAAATTAAAACATTTTCAGGGATGGAGAAATTGTGGTTTGAAGACAACAAATGATTTGCAACTCCACTCTGGTGGAAATCTTTCTACACGGCACAGAGTTAGATAGTTCTGATTGTCCCACCAACTACGTAGGCCAGTAGGGTAGAAAGATTTCCACCAGAGTACAGGAACATCTTTCTGTATTTAATAAATATAAAAACACTGATGTTTCTAACACCAAGTCTTCTTTTGCAAATCATTTGTTGTCTTAAAACCACAATTTCCCCACCCCTGAAAATATTAAATTATTACTTCAATGTGATAAGAGCAAAAAATTAAAGTTATTTGAGAAATTGGAGATAACCAATGGCAAGAAAAGCCCCATTTCTAGTTGTATCAACGGTGTTTTTAATTTTGAACCACATTTGGTTTTCAATAACGATTAATACAAACAGCTGTTAGATTGTCAATCGTCAATTTGTCCTTATATCACAATAAACTCTTCTTCTTTTTAAGATTATTGACCTCAACAACCAAGACTATTCAGCAGTTGTTCCTTTCATATCTTGACAAACTGCCAGCTTATCCTTAGCCAATTTCTTTTCTTCTGATATGTTAGTCAACGCCCTCTATAGTATTTTTCCCAACTGCTCCACCCTTCTTTCTTGTCACTGTTGTTAGTGTTGTCTACTTAACGTCTATTATGTTTTTCAACCTGTAACGTTTTGTTTTATATACATTTACTTTTTTTTGGTGTTAGTAGGTATAAATGTTTGTATTTGTATACTTTTATTATTTTCCTGTTTAAAATTAGTTCTTCTTAGGTCTGATGATGCCCGTTGGGCGAAACATGTCACTTTAGACATATTAGACTTAGTCAAATCAAATATACTTTCGACTTTGTTTTTAGTTTTTTGTTAATAACGTTGTTAAACCTAAGGAGGTGAATTTACCGTAATGTCAAGCTGTAAAAAAATCCGAAACAATCTGCATCAAGACAGTAATTTATTTCAAACATTTCCCATAAGACCTCGCCAAAAAATCTGCATTTTGACTTGCATTTTCACTTGTTTACAGTTCATGTAGTTTACAAGTTAAAATTTAGATTAACCCGTTCTGTAGAGTTTTTACAGGTTTTAGAAAATAATGAAGACCAGTTAACTTTTTTGCTCATATCAGACAAAGGTCATTTACATTTAAAGGGCTGTGTTTATAAACAAAATTGCCACTACTGGTCAGATGAAAATCCAAGCCTGCTTGATGGCTACAGTTTCGTTACAGTGTAGTGTAGATTTGGCACTATAGGACCATATTTTTTTGAAAAAAAAAATGAAACTGTCACAATGAACTCGCAGTGTAATATTAATATGTTTGAGATATTTTAAAGACCATATTTACGCAGATGTGAGGACGGCCAAATTAAATTAGGTTTCAGATACTAAATTTGTTATTTGCTCCACAATTGCTTTAATGTAATATAAAAAGTATAAATAAAAAACGCATGAAGATAGGAGATACCTGTAATCCTGACTCAATTTTATAGTCATCATCAATACAGGTGAATTTTATAAAAATTCTGAGTAATATATTTTAATGTTATGTTCCCTAACATGCATAAGTTTCCTGGAAATTTACTTACCAGCAAAATAGGTCAGCATCGCTGTAAGTAGCACACTTAGCAATATCAACGCGATACTTAAGCATTTCCATGAGCATCGATACTGACATCGTTTATCGATATGAAATCTGGACGGGGAGTATGGAGAGTAATGGGAGGACGAGGGGGGTGGTGCGGGTCTTATGGGGAATACCGGCACGACCATGGGAGCGGACGGTTGGGTTGCAACTTGAGAGTTCAAGGTGTTGGTTTGGCCGCCTCCGGACTGCATCCCTTGGACCAATTGGGTTTGTTGCAAACCAGTCATTCTGAAAAAAAAAAGAAACAAGTAAATATAGTGTTGTTAGGTGAAGCTATCATTTTAAGATAATTTATAAACTGTCTATATATCGATAAATTTCTCGATAAACGATGATCGCATATCTACAGGTAAAATCTTCTGTCACTCATCCAGAAACCAGACTAGTGGAGTAGCGGACTTTATTTGTTATTTCTTTTATTATCTAAACCATTCTATTAGAGGCAGGTTCCTTGATCAGAATATGTAACTATAGACCAACAAAAGGTTAAATATCAAACTAACTGTATACGAAATAAAACAAGATTTGCTGAACTTTGAAAATATCCCTAACAACATATGAAAAATCAAAGTTCCATACGTATTGACCGTCATCTTGGATTTAGTGTCGAAATCTATAAAATGTACTGCCTTGATTTACTTCAAACATATATCAAACAAAAACATTTTTAAACCAGGTTCAAATTTTAGGCCACATAGAAATCTTTTACCAGTAAAAGTATGATAAAAGCAGTTGCAACAGAAACTTCACGCTCTGATTGCTCTAGGTAGATTGGTATTCAGTTCTCAGACACTCGCACTAGTTATATAAACTACATTCTTACAACGTATGGAAAATTTTTTGTGCATGTATCTGATGAATATTTGGATGGTCCTTCCATTAAGAATGACACTTGCATTAAAGGAAGTGAAGGCAAAACCTCCCTAACGTTTTAACTTCTATGAACATAACACTGCCAATGAAGTAGGTTATTTTTCGCTCAAACAATAGGATGCATTTGTTTTTATTATATTTAATGTGTGGAAATTGTTGAATGATAGTAAACATTGTTGCTGATATGATCACCCAGATAGTAGTTAATGCATCTGAACGAAAGGATGTTGTCATTGCAGACAATCTGGTACTGTATATGAATATGGATAGTAAAAAAGTAATATTCAAAATCAAAGCTTCGTGCGTCCTACCAAAGTCTTCATTGAAACAAAATGTCTGCAACGGACTGCTTTTTGTTCACTTTATTTTGAGGTGTGGCACCACGCCACAATTGTTTGGATCGGCAAAGGCAAATATCTAATGAAGACCGTAAAAAATTTATCATTATCGAATATGCTGAAGTAATCAACACTGTAAAAAGTCTAAAAGAAGACATAAACACTAGATGTATGCTAGAACAAAGCTGGCTAATAAAAATATAGTTCTAGCCCAGTCGCCTAAAAATTCCAACTGTTGCCAAATTGCGGGTCTACTACCAAATTCAGAATTGGAAAGTTAATATACAATAATACATTTTTACCTGTGCATCGGGGTTAGTATTAATGCTACTATTACCAGTACTCACTGACCTTTGACTGGCATTACCAGTTCTGCTAGATATCATAAGATCTAAATGCAAGAAGATTGTAGTGTTTCAAAGCACTCATGCAAAAAACATGATTTAGAATGTTCATCAGCTTGCAATGAGCGTCATGGTATACTCTGTAGTAACTCGAACAGAGAAAAGGTATACGACAATGGTATTTCTGGGCAAAGATTAATATGTTGTAAGTGACAGGAGTATTTCAATTGTGTTAGTAGTTTTTCAAAGAGCTTAAACTAATATATATGATTTTGTACAGGGTGGTCCAATAATAGAAGGCGCCGGTTGTAGCTCGGGATCCATTAATGACATCTTAAGAAAAATAAAATTCATAGCCAAGAGAAATCGGTCTAAATTATTTTCAAGTTCAGAAGTTGGCCGTTAGAGGGAGCAACAGCAACACAAAAGTATCTTATTCTTCAACCAATTGCGCACTTTTTTGCTTAAGACCATTTTTGCCTAGTTGCAAAAATAAAGTGGTGGAAGATCAAGCATTTTTTACTTTCTTATGTAGATATCATTGTTTTGGATGAACCAATTTTTACCCAACTTGGTGACGAAAAAAAGTTGTTTGACCTACTCGTGGCGCTATAGATGGCGTTGTTTCGGAATTCTCCAAATAATGCTGATTTTCTCAAAAAAATCAAATGGTACCTTATGACTATTATATCACAATTTTTTGGTAGTTATAAAAGGCACTGGATAGTGAAATCAAAAAATCCAGGTTCGCAATTTTAATTAAGGAAGTTGATGATTATCTCTCGAATCAGAAACGTCATATTGGAAAATTAACCTTGCCGTTTTGTAAAGGAGAAAAAGTGACAATGACAAAGTGGAAATTATTTTCATTTCTCAATTAATACTAAAACTTTAGGAAAACCAAAAAAATTGGAAGAAAACAAGGCTGTAATAGAAATTTTAGTAATCTTGCATAACTATAAAGAACAAATCTTAACAAAGGAACAAAACAAAAAATACTACTCTCATAATCACATTAGCTTTGCATTAAAATAGCTAAAGCTAGGGCCAGGCAGGCAGGACTTGGTTTGGGCAAAAAGATTAAACCGTGAAACCGATCAGCGAAACAACAGAAAAAAATGACGATTTATTGTTAGTTATTAGTTCATTTCGTCGTTTCACTGAAGCAAGGTAGAACTCGGTTTAATCTTTTTGAGCAAACCGAGTCCTGCCTTGCCTCGCCCTAGCTTTAGCTATTTTATTGCGAAGCTTATGTGATTATGAAACTGAGTTTTAGTATTTTTTGTTTTGTTCCATTGTTAAATTTTATTCCTTACATTTATGCAAAATTCCTAAAGTTTCTATTGGAGCCTTGTTTATTTCCAGTTTTCTGGTGTTCCTAAAAGTTTAAGGATTAATTGAAATAAGAGATGAAAACAATTTCCACTTTGTCACTGTCACTTTTTCTCCTCTACAAAATGACAAGGTTAATTTTCCAATTCGACGTTTCGAAATCGAGAGACTCTCATCAATTATCTTAATTTAAATGCAGACCTGGATTTTTTATTTCACTATTCAATGCCCTTCATAACTACCAAATAAATTGTGATATAAAAGTCATAGCGTACTATTTGATTTTTTTGAGAAAATCAGCATTATTTGGACAATTTAACGCCATCTAGTGACCACTAACAAAGTCATTACGGTACAGTTTATGGCTCCACAAGTACAGCAAAAAAGCACTTTTTTTTCGATACCAAGTTGAATAAAATCGGTTTTTCCAAAACAGAGATATCTACATTTGAATGTAAAAATGTTTGATCTTCTCTAACATTTTATTTTTGAAAATAGACAAAAATGGTCTCGAGCAAAAAAGTGCGTAATTGGTTGAAGAATGCAATGCTTATAAAAAAAATAACAATGCTTGCTCGATGTGGTGTCTGATTTTCGACCATAAGTATAAAATTGCGTACCTTTTCTCGGGTACTCAGCTCCCCATATCTTCAAAGAATCACCACCATAAAAATCGTTTATAACATACAACCTTTTTTACAGCGCTTCTTCTCCATATCCTTACTCGACTATTTGAAACCCTTAGTCGAAACCTTAAGCCGAGATCTCTAAGTTGAACTCTGAACTTAGTAAAACTCCATTTTCCTTGACACTACTGGTGCTTTAAAACCAAATTTTTGTAATTCCTCATAAGTTGGGTAGTGAGACTAGGGAATTGTGCATGGCTTCGTGATTTCAACATATTCTGGTGCAACGGCTAATATTGGCAAAATTTAAATCTTATATTCTAAGTAATGAGACTAGGCAACGATTCATTTATTGATATCCACAAATATGTTATCCCAAAATACGAAATATTTTTTTCTTACAACCTGTAAAACTAAACTGTATATTCTCCGCAACTTTGTATTTAAGATTTTTTCCTATTGTTTATAATACACGTTGTAGAGGCTTTTTAAATATACGGAAAAACCCTGTGCAATATACAGGGTGGCTAGCCATATTTTGACCCATTTTGGACTTAAATAGCTCTGAAACAAAAAAAAATATCGACGTGAAGTTTTCGCTGAATATTTCGTTCGAAGCATATGTAATTTTATTTTTACAACGTAACCGGAAGTACCGAAAATTTGTTTTGAAAAGTCGCATATGGAAACAAATTCATATTGTTGCAACGGCAATCGCTTTTGACATATTCTTTTGAAGTAGTGTAAAATAAAAAGAAAGTGCACGAATGAAAATGTATTAAGCAAGACATTAAAGGTTATGGAAAAAGGTGTAACATTCACCAACCATTAAACGTTAATATTAAAGTGAACACTGGCTATTAAAAAATACTGCTGCAAATGTTTAAAGTGTCTGCCTCCGACTTCACTATATCTATTTAAGTAAGTAGTAAGTTTGTTAAAATATGGACTAAATATTCTTCGGGAATATCTTCTATTACGTTGCGAATATTTGTTTTTGACTGCTCTAAAGTTTGTGGTAGCGAATTATAGCATCGTTCTTTTAAGTACCTCCATAAAAAAAATGGAAACAATTAGGTCCGGTGAACGAGGAGCCCATGGAATAGGGCCTTCCTTTCCAATCATCCACCCGTTCTCAAAGACGGTATTTACTGAATCTCTGGTACTTAACGCGTAGTGCGATGTAGCTCCATCTTTTTGAAAGTACACTGAATTCAGAATAGTTTTTTGACGTAATCGCGGAGAAAAAAAATTTCCAGCATATCGAGATATGCATGAGAATTTACAATTTGATTTTGGATCAAGAATGAGCCATACATTTTTTCCCTGAACACAGCACACCAAACTGTAACTTTCGGCGAATGTCCGACGTGTTTATGAAATTTTCTGGGATTATTTTCTTCTGCCCATATTCTACAATTATGTTTATTAACTTTTCCATTTATATGAAAAGTAGCCTCATCCGACATTATTAGTCTTTCGAAAAAATGTCTGTTTGTTCTTATTAAATTTTGTAAAGTCTGGCATAGTTCTACCCATTTCAGACAATCAGTTGAGTATTTAGTTTGAGTATTTATCATAATGGTTAGCATTGTGGACTGAGGAATGTGTGTTGAACCTGCGATTTTTCTTGTTGATAAGCTGTGATCTAATTGTGTTACCTCCATAACTTGTAATGTCTTGTTTAGTAAATTTTCGTTATATACTATTCTTTTCTTACGTTTTCGCTCTTAGATAACGTATTACAAAATGTTCTATACCAGGTTTTAATTGCGTTTTTTGTCGGTGGAGGTTTAAGTATTAAACATATTTCTAAATCTTTGAATTACATATATTGATTGAGTTTCTGTAAACATTATCACATACTATGTTTTTTTCACTCAAAGGAAACCTTTCTCAGTTCTACTTCAAAAGAATATGTCAAAAGCGATAGACGTTGGAACAATATGAATTTGTTTCCATAGGCGACTTTTCAAAAAAAGAAAAATACATTAACGGTGAAATTCATATAGACATGCAGTATCTTTTTCGGAGCTTAATAAATTAACCGCTCTGCAAGGTAACTATAGCTTGTATTACATTTTTTAAATAGGAAAGGACCAAGCTTTATAATTTTTAAGAAATATACAGGGTGTTCTATTTAAAATAACAAAGTTGCCCTATACCTGAAAGTCAGCTATTGTGTTTTCGGTACTTTCGGTTGTAAAAATAAAATGACATATGCTTCAAACAAAACTTTCGGCACATTGAAAATATTCAGCAAAAAACACACCCTGTATATGACTTATACGGTCAAATGCAAATAAAAAATATCTTACAAGATAATTAGGTGCTTCCAGTAAACCACTTACCCAGATGGGGCATTATAAAACTGCCTTAATCAGGCGTTACTCGCAACTAGGCTATTCAAGTAGTACGAAGAGCAATGAACGAGATAATATAGTTAAAATTATTGTAAGTGTAGCCACTGCTTTGTACTAAGTCATTCAATTAGGCATACCGTGGTCGACTAAAGTGGGGAATATTGCATTGAAAGAACTTATTTCAATTGGGGCACTCCGATTCAATTACCGTTCTGCGGTGTAAATAATGCGGGCAATTTTAAAATAATACTTTACTAACTATTTACTAAAAGTCGATTTTCTAGATTTTTTTGTTGATGTGCAATTTATTCTAGAACTTAGAGCAAGGTAATTAATACCTCAAAAGGATTTCTTGCACAGCTTAAGACATACAGTTTAAATATATGTAAATTTTATAAAGTTTAAGTTGGCTGCATAAAAAATGTTAGCCAACGAAAATCTTATCTGTATAGTGTATCAGCTAGAGTTATATCTATGGTAATAATTAATGGCAAAGATATATTGCCCTGCACGTCCAGGTCATCACTTTAATATTATTTTCTATAGAATTATAAACAGCTATTGTGGCTAAATGCAAAGATCTTAAAGAATTTGATAGATTGAAACAAAGTACGAAGTTTTTATTCGTGTTTATTAAGTTACTTTCTATATAAAACTCTCATTCTTATCTTCTTTTTTAATTATTAAACATACAAAAAAAATGCAACTAATTTTCAAGACTCAAAAAAGTTAGCGCCAATGTTTACGGACTCGTTGAAACATTTTGATGGAAATTAAAATTACCAGAAAAAAATATAACGGGGTAGAATCTCAGGCCCACTAATGGGCGTATTACGCAAGGGGTTTATGAAAACCCACAACTGTTTAAATAATGCAGTTCGTTACAAAAAAAAATTAAGTACTGTATATTTAGTTGATTTTGTAAGTTACTTCTTTAAAACTCTTTATAATAAACATTTAAATTTATCGTTAAAATTGCATTGACGATAAAATTACCTATCGATCTGTATGTCATATTTTGATTCTGGTCATATTTTACGCATTTAAGATGTTTTAAAAAAGTACAAAATTTTGGGGTGACAATTGCAAAATATGTATGGACAAAAAAATAAGTAATGTCTAAAAAAATTCCAATTATATTTGCCTAGTTTTATTAGTATTAATTGATTATAATTAATACACAAAGACTTCAGAAGATAATGAAAGACAGTTCGAAGGCCGTTTTGGTTATAGTGGGAGGCTTTGAGGTACAATTCTAATATTTGCGTAACCTTTTTCTATGGCGGACACATGTTGAAAGTGGGGACCAGTCCACTCATTGGTGGTGAATTGTCGCTTTACATAAGTGCGACTTAAATTAAATGTCAGCCAACCAAAATCGTTCGCGCACACTGTAAAACTGCAGATCCGTTCCGAATTTGGAAATATGTTAGATGCTTTGTGCAGATTCGGTATCACTTTAATATTATTTTCTATAGACTATATAGCATAAACAACAGAGGTTAATAAATACATAGGGCTCAAAGCATTTGATAGATTGAAACAAAGTTACGATGTTTCTGTCTATTAAGTTACTTTCCATTCAAAACTCTACCTCATATCTTCCCTTTTAATAATTAAAAAGTTAGTGCCAATATATGATGCAACAATTCTCTTGTAACGGACTCATTAAAACATTTTGGTAAGAAATCAAAATTCCCAGAAAAATTATAACGGGATAGAATGTCAGGCACCCTAATGGGCGTATTAAGCAAAGGGTTTATAAAAATCCACAACTGTTCAAATAATGCAGTTCGTTCCAAAATTGTTCATTGTGACAAATATCGGTGTGTTCTTAGCTTTGGCAATTGGATAATTTTCAAACTCCCCACTCGTAACTGCCAAAAATTAAATTTATCGTTTATTGCAAATGGGAATATGGGAATATGAGTCAGATATATTCGATTTTTAGATATTGGAAAATATATTTGTATATTAGCGTATTAAAGGTTGTTATTTTTTGTGGAACGAATGTTTCATGATGAAGTTTTTTTTTATTTATCCAAATATTATACCTCGAACAGACATTCATTAAGCGCTGTTATAAATTCGCCACTTTAATCTCCCGTGTCGCTCTTTAATCGTATTATTAGCACGCACGCAACAATATCTGGCTCGGTGTCGACAAAAGTGTGATTAAGGTGCACTTGTTTAGAAATACGATACAAAAATTATATTTTTAAAAAACAAAGGGGATTATACATTACTGCTGTTTTTGCAGATGAAATTTTCAATTTGTCGGATTTAGTTAAAAAGTTATTACAAAAAATAAGAAAAAGAGCATATTTTATAGTCATTTTGGGTATTGTTTTTTAGATATAAGGCTATGTTGGAGTTTTTTAAGCAAGTCAACATATTTTAAAAGAGTGTTGAAATAAAAAACAAAAATCCGACGTGTACTAAATAAAATTTAATAATAAATTATTACTCAAAAAAATATTTCCTTTTTAATTAATTTGTCTTGGTATTTTAGTGACGGATTTTATAAAAACTGTCAATAACGTTTCTTCTAAAACCCTATATGACAATAAAACTATTAAAAACTTCTCAAGGGTTTAAGATTCAAAAAACTGCAACAGTAGAGTTATGTGCGCGAATTATCTAGAAATTGTTCCAATCAAAGTACAAAAATTACTTTACAGCTTAACGAATTGGTTTATTAGCACTATTTTAGTAGCAAAACCTGTAAAATTGTATTTATTCAAAGATACGCAATGGCCAAAAAAGTGGTATTTCATATTTGTTGGAATATTCTTTTAAATTCGTAGGATTTTTTTCAACGTCCAGTATATCTGATTTAAGATTTAACAGTAATAAAACTATTTTTTCTTTATGCACCAACTTATTTTAAGAATACATTTTTTTCGAAAAATCAATGGTAAAAAAGTTTCTTGTAGGTTGTGAACATTATGGCCTACACTGACTGATCATTGATTTAAAAACGTTTTGAAATAACTGACTATATTTTAATCTAATTTTAATTTTCTTATACGAGCAAACTATCGCTCTTAATTAAAAACATATCGAATTTACTACTTTTAATGAAACCCGGTATATTTGAAAATTTTAAAAACGAGACAACTAACTAAGATATAAATTAAATAATTGGGTTGAATTACATAACATTATTAATTTATCGATCCGTATGTCATATTTTTATTTCGATCATTTTTAAGCAGTTATGTGAAAAATGCTTTAAAAATGTACAAAATTTTAGGTTGATAACGACAAAATATATATGGACAAAATATAACTAATGTCTAAAAAATGTTTACTTTATTTGCCTAGTTTTAATAGTATTCTTTGATTATATTTAAAAACAAAGACTTCAGAAGATAATGGTAGACAATTGGAGGGCCATTTTGGTCAATGTGGAAGGCGATACAATTCGAATATGAGGCAAGTTTTGGGCGAACACATGTTGAGAATGGGGGCCAGACCACTCAATGTGGGGTTAATGGTCACTTTACATAAGTGCGACTTAAATTAAATGCCAGCCAACGAAAATAGTTCGTGAATACTGTAAAATTGCAGTTTCGTTCCGCATTTGGAAATATGTTAGATGCTTTGTGTAGCTTCGGTGTCACTTTAATATTATTTTCTATAGAAGCATAAACAACAGGGGCTAAATACATAGGCCTCAAAGCATTTGATAGACTGAAACAAAGTACGGTGTACTAATTTAGATGATTATTAAGTTACATTCTATTCAAAACTCTTACTCATATTTTCTCTTTTAATTATTAAACACACACAAAAATATACAGATAATTTTCAATCCTTAAAAAAGTTAGGGCCAATATATGATGCAAAAATTCTACTGTAACGGATTCATTAAAATATCTTGGTTAGAAATTGAAATTCCGAGGGTAGAATGTCAGGCACCCTAATGGGCGTATTACGCAAGGGGTCTATAAAAACCCACAACTGTTCAAATAATGCAGTTCGTTCCAAAATTGCTCATTGTGTCAAATATCGGTGTGTTCTTAGCTTTGGCAATTGGATAATTTTCAAACTCCTCGCTTATAACTGCCAAAAATGAAATTTATCGCTTATTGCAAATGGGAATATGGGAATTTGAATCAGAGATATAATATAGGATGACATTTTTTGTGTAACGTACGTTTCATGATGAAATTTTTTTCATTTGTCCAAATATTATACCTCGAACAGACATTCATTAAGCGCTGTTACAGATCCGCCACTTTAATCACCCGTGTCGTCACTTTATCTCCTGTGTCGTATAATTAGCACTCACGCAACAATATCTGCCTCAGTGTTGACAAAAGTGCGATTAAGCTGTACTTGTGTAGAAATACAATACAACATTTATATTTTTAAAAACCAAAGGGGATTATACAGTATCTATATCATTTGTCTGGATCGGTGTCGACAAAAGTGTGATTAAGGAGTACTTGTGTAGAAATACGATACAAAAATTATATTTTTAAAAAACAAAGGGATTGTACAGTACTCCTATTTTTGCAAATGAAATTTTCAATCTGTCGTGATTTACCTGAAAAGTTATAAAAAAAAGAAAATGAGCATATTTTATAGTCTATTTGAGTATTACTTTTTAGATATAAGACCATATTGGAGTTTTTTGGCTAGAAAATAATTAATATTAAAGCAAGTCAAGATATTTTAAAAGAATACAGTATATACAGGTTGGTAAAAAAATAGTCGATAATATTTATTTTAATACAATAGTTTACATTTTAGAAGCTCCCCCGTATACAAAACCAAAATTAGATCAAAATATAGTCAGTTATTAAATCTTTATTTTAGTTTCAATACAGTGATTTCTCACTTAATAAAAGTTGGAGGAATAAATAGTTTTGACAGTGGTAAATCTTAGGTCAGATATACAGGGTGTTGAAATAAAAAAACAAAAATTCGACATGTGGCAAATAAGTTTTCTTAAATTAATAATAAAATAATATTTCCTTCTTAATTTATATGATTTGGTTTTTAAGCGACGGATTTTATAAAAACTGTCAGTAATGTTTCTTCTAAAACACTATATGAGAATAAAACTAGTAAAAACTTCTCAAGGGTTTAAGATGCAAAGCATTGCAACAGTAGAGTTCTGTATGCGAAGAATTATCTAGAAATTATTCTAATGAAACGGAAAGAATTATTTTACAGCTTACCGACGAATATTCGTTTATTTGAACCATTTTAGTAGCAAAACTTGTAAAACTGCATTAATTCATAATGGCCGAAAAAGTGGTTTTTCGCATTTGTTGGAATATTATTTTAAATTTGTGTAACAGTTATAAAAGTATTTTTTTTTGTACCAACTTATTTTAAGAATAAAATTTTTCGAAAAATCAATGGTAAAAAGTTTCTTGTAGGTTGTGAACATTATGGCCCACACTGTACACCATTAACTTAAAAACGTTTTGAAATAACCAACTATATTTTGATCTAATTTTGATTAAAATATCGATACTACTTTTAATGAAACCCGGTAGATTGGAAATTTCAAAAACGTTCCGAGACAATCAAGCAAGATTTAAATGAAATAATTTGGTTGAATTACGTATCACAATTTGCAAAAAAAAATGTAAATCTTGTAAGGTACTTCTGTATCTGAAACATTTAAATGTATCTTTAAATATGCAATAAGGTATATCATTGACGAAAAAATTACCTATCGATCTCTATGTCATAATTTCATTTTGGTAATTTTTTACGCAGTTAAGTTGTTCTAAAAATCTACAAAATTTTAGGGTATAATATAATATAAATATAAAATAAGTAATGTCTAAAACAATTCTTATTATAGTTGCCTACTTTTATTAGTATTATTTGATAATAATTAAAAAACAAAGACTTCAGAAGATAATGAGAGACAATTCGAAGGCCATTTTGATCAATGTGGAAGGCTTTGAGATAGATACATTATACATTTCGAATATGGGGCAAGTTTTGGGGAACATTTTTCTATGGCGAACACATGTTGAAATAGGATGAAAAAATGAACGGGGTAGAATGCCAGACTCCCTAAGGGGCGTATTACGCAAAGGATTTATAAAAATCAACAACTGTTCAAATAATGCAGTTCGTTGCAAAATTGCTCATTGTGGCAAATATCGATGTGCCCTTAGCTTTGGTAATTTGATAATTTTTAAACTCCTCGCTTGTAACTGTCAAAAATGGAATTTAATGATTATTGCAAATGGGAATATGAGTCAGAGATATTCGGTTTTATGATATTGGAAAATATATTTGTATATTAACGAGATGTAGGTTGACATTTATGATGTTTACGTTTTATAATAAAGTTTTTTTATTTATTATAAAAAATATCACAATATATATATATATATATATATATATATATATATATATATATATATACTTAAAAAACGATTATACCTTGAACAGACAGTCCATCAAGCGTTCTTATAAATTCACCAATTTAATCTCCAGTGTCGCCCTTTAAACGTATTATTAGCACGCACGCAAAAATATTTGCCTCTGTGTTAATACAATTGTTATTAAGTTGAACTTGTGTAGAAATACCATACAAAAATTATATTTTTCAATAACAAATGTTATTTGTTGGTAATAGCGTAAAAGCGATCTATAAACGAATGTGATAACAGATCGGATACTGTGTGTCACGGACTGTCAACACTAAGCGTTGGACTACGCGGATATCTCTCGTTGGATCCAAACTATACTGGATACAATACAAAGTGGGCATTTCATTTAGGAGGTGTTTTATTTTACATTAGATCGGACGTCAATTCGGAGTTAAATCTGTCTTTGCTTTAATTAAATAGATACAAGGAAACGATTACATTTAAATACTCCAAAAAGTGTTTATACATGGCAACAGGTTGTATTCAATACGATATTTTGTTAGGGATGATTAATAACTTTAATTTTATATATTTTATTTTGAAGAATATATTGATGATGTCCAGATTACGCTTTTTAAATTTTAAGTTATATTTCTACTAATGTTTATGTTTCAATCTGAAGTGCTAGCATATGCTAAACATATTTGAGGATGTAGATTAATATATTATAGGAATAGGTCTATATATCTATAGGTATGAGCAGACCACGAAGGCCCAAGGCCTACGTACTAAGTACCGTGGTTGCCTTAAATAAGGGAGGTGCTTGGTTTTTGCAGCTGGACGGTGAAGGGATGTGGGTCGATGCTCGCGTCTCCCTGGCAGGAATGTCTAAGGAGGGCATAATGGATGATAACTCATGAGAGCACAATCCATGGTAGTATCTGTAAAACAGAGACAGATCGCCCACAATTCGAAGATGCTCTAGTGATGCAAGCTTCCTTTTAGTGTTTGAATCATCAATTAGATGATGAATGGTTCTTTGGACAGTGTGAAGGACACTAAGGAATGAAGGAGAGACTGCTCACCATATATGCGAGCAATAATCAAAGCCGGGTTTGATTTGCGAAGTGTAAACGGTAAACAAGTTGGCAAAAGAAACGTATTTTCGAGCTCGGAAAAGAAAACCCAATTTCTTCGAGGTTGCTGTGGCAATTGAGATGATGTGATCATGTCATGTCATGTGTGAGTACTAAGAGATAATTTGTGAGATAAATAATATTGCCTCTTAGTGGCGTTAAACTGGACAAGGTTCTTTGCTCCCCATCCTACGATTTTATTAATGTCTTCGGTTAGGGATACTTAAATACATTACTCTACGCCTATAATCAATTTTGTGCCTCCGAGGCAGGTTTGGGAAATTGTATATTGGAATGGAGTATGCTATCGTCTATCGTCAGCATAGCTGTAAATAGGATTTCTGGTAAGTGAGAGTAGATTATTGATGTGAAGGAGGAATTGGGTAGGTGCCCACACTGAGCCCTGTGGAACGCCTACATTAATTTAGCGAAAGTTTGATGAATGGCCGTCAAACACTACAGAAATACTTCTATTGGAAAGAAAACTGGCAATCCAAGTACAAAGTTTTGGAAAAAGACCTTAGGCAGGAAGTTTCTTAAGAAGTGCGTCATACCAAACTTGATTAAATGCTTTGTATATGTCGAGGGCAATAATTCGAGCTTTTTCGTGGAATTCGGTAGACCTATTCCTTATTATTATAACCTGGTCAGGAGAGAAGAAAATTGAGAAGAGCACTTGTTTAGGTCTATGGCCGGAATACCATTAAGACCAGAGGACTTTTTGGTTTAAGTGTTTTGAGTATACGTCGCTCCTTTTTAACCTTTAATGTGCATATTGTACGGCAAAGCTGGTACTGATTGAAGGGGGGAGTGAAGAGGAGAGACTTTTGCTTTAGATGTGAAGACGATTTCATCACCAGAAGTTAAGGGTGAAAAGAAGCTCTTGCAGAAGTTTTGATTAACATTTTTGACAACGACCAAAATGATTGGCTAGCATTTTGGCAAGAAAGACCTTTCCTTTTTATGCGTGTATTGAAAGCATTTTGGCTTTGAGAATTATGCGAATGTAATGATTTCGTGCCTCTTTTTTAGCCAGTAGATTTTTTGATGTAGGGTTTTTGAGAAAATTGTTATGAGTGAGGAATTTCTCTAGTCTGGTATTATAGCAGTTCCTAAAAAGGAATATTTGGTTAGTGATTTAATCTCTTTTAATTTTGAGACCATATATGATTTGGTAAGAGAATTAACATGAAAGCCTCACTGAATATATTTTGTCTAAATGTCTTCTCGGAGCAGAAAAAAAATTATAAATCTTTTACATACAATTTTTTAAACAAAAAGGAGTAAAAATTTCCATTTGGAGATATGTTCATAAATTTTATAGGAAAATATAAATCAGATAATTGGAATTCTATTAGACTAATGTATAAATATGATAATAAAATCAGTAAATTCTTCCCTACTAATGGTATTTTAAAAGGCAGATATATTACTTTAAAGAGTTTGTAGGAGCGCAAATTAAAGAATACTAAGTGTAATTTTGATGATGGTAATTCTTTCAAAGGAAAGTTGGAAAATAATTAATGAATCGCGTAATAATGGCAAAGGTCACGAACAGAAAATTACAGAAATAAAACATAATAATGAAAGGGTTGAAGATGTTCGTGAAATCTTCAATATCTGTAATAACACTTTTTTTAAAGCTAAAGTCTCAAAACCAGATTTTAGAAATATTGTGCTATAGCCAAACATAGAAAACAGTATAATATTATACCCTATCACGTCAGAGGAGATTAAAAAATTAGTTTAAATACCACAAAGGAATAAATGACTCGGGAGGACGTGTGCTGAGGGTTGTCATTGACGAAGTTGCGGAACCACTTGCGTATTTAATTAATGAGTCTTTTTCTACTGGCTGTTACCCAGATGTACTAAAAATTTCTAAATCTATTCCAATTTTTAAAAATAAGGGGTCCCCATTGGATCCTACTAATTTCCGTAATGTTTGTGTTCAAAATCAAAGGTGTTTGAAAGTGCGTTTAATTCTCAATTAATATAATTCTTAGAAAAATTTAAATTATTACGATACTTTCAAAACGGTCTCAGAAAAAACAAGTCCACTTTGCCAGCAATAAATGAACTGTAATTTTGTTTATGAATCTCTGAATAGTAAATCCCACTCAGTGACATTATTTTTTGATCTTAGCAGAGCTTTTGATACTATGGACCATAGTCTACTACTGGAAAAGCTTTATGTATTGGGTACCAGAGGAGTTGCCCATCAATGCACAGCATCACATTTGTTCAAACAGGTGTTCCATAGGGTTCCATTCTGATTATTTATTATCTTCGTCAATGATATGCCTTCTGTGTTCCTCTGACCAGATACACCAGTTGTATACGCCGATGATACTAATTTCTTGATTTCTGAAAGTAAAGGCTGTTATTGATAGGGCAAATCAATCAGTGGCTAAATTTGGCAACTGTTGTAGTATAAATGAGTTGGTTTTAAATGCCAGCAAGACTTTCTTTTCTTTTCTTCCAACAAAAGCGGGTATTGATCAAACTTACATAATTCGTGTAGACCATCAATCTACTGTTCAGGTTGATAATATATAAAATTTTTGGGTATAAGCTTGGATCAAAAAATGACTTGGGAGAACCACATCAATAACTTAACAGCTAAATTGAGCAAATCCTGTTTTGTAATTCGGTTCTTAAGGGCTTCGCTCTCTATGAATGTTTTAAAACTAACATATTATGGTCTAGTTCAATCGAATATCTCCTATGAATTAATATTTTGGTGAAACTTCGCTTATTTTAATAGGGCGTTTGTTAGGCAAAAGAGAATTATTAGATGTAAGTTGGGTTTGGGGTATTTTGACCCTTCCTTGCTTGTATATATTTTTAACTATTTTGTATATAAAACGAAATGAAGCTGAGTTCTTAAGAAACTCTGATGTTCACAATTATAGTACTAGAACTCGGGATTTTCCGCATTACCCATATTCTCGCCTAAGTGTTGGCCAAAACTCACCTGCCTTTCAGGTAATTATTTTATTCAATAAGTATATGCAACTTTCTGGAATCAGCCATAACTCTCGTTTTGTAAAAGACACCTTGTATAATTTTTTGGTTAGATTGGGATTTTATGACGTTAATGAAAATCTTGCATTGTAACATATAACAAATTCATGCAGTGCGTTTGTGCATGTATGCACACATTGAACGGGCATACACGCTGTGTGTATAGATGTAGATTTTTTAATATTATGTATGTCTGTACATTATTGTTAGTATCTAGGTGCTTAAATGTGAACCATCAAATTTGTTTTTAATTGCAGTGTTATTTTATGTGACATATATTTGTTTTAGCTTTAGTTACTTTATATTTGACTAACATAGCTACCTATATATTTTTGACAAGTCCAATAAGTTGTATTTATAACTTGAATGATTAATAAAGATTACTTTATTTTACTTTTACTTTATGTATATTTCTTATTTATCTCGTTTTAAATTAAATTGAATCTTCTGCTCTCGTGGACTAAAGATGGGACGCGAAACATCAGAGGGTAATTTTATTCTACTCTGACAAGATATTTTAAATACATCCAAATTTATCGTGGTTACTGTTACTGCTTCAAATCACTAGGAGAAAAAAATGTCACAATGCAAGTGCATGCCAATGTATTTTCTATGAAAGTGTTTCATCTCGTTCGCAACCAACAATAAGATATTTGGGATGTTTCCTTTAATGATCAGTATCATGTCTAATGATTTAAAACATATTAACACTGACCATAATTTTGTCCATTTGTATAAAAAAGATCTACCAGGGCTACATGACATTATTATGTTGCAATTTTACCTCAGGTCCTCAAAGTCCTGAAACGGGTGCCTAATGTCGACGCGGATTTTTGTAATTTTACCTATTTCATGTGTCTCATACCGGAAATATCTTGCGAGGCTACAGCTAGATCAGCCAGTTCATTCTACACATTTTTTATTCTTATTTATTTCTTGGCTTATGTTAATCGGCTTTAAATAATATATAATTTTGCTTTTGCTTTATCTCAGTTCAAACACATTTGAAAATTCTGCATGATCTGGTGGAAGTCGGGGGAAATGTCGGAAGATAACTGTGATGTTTCAGAACATCATAAGAATTATGACTTTTTAATAAAGATCTCTATAATGAGGTCCACAATAGGAGTCACTGTTGCTCGTTCATATGAAAATGATAAGGAGAAATAATACAACCTAACCGAGGCGTCAAAATGCAAGTCCATGCTCCACTATTGCTTATGAAAATACAATTTCATGCTTCAGCGGCCTAGGGTGTGATGCCACTCGCCCCTAACGTCAATAATATAAATTGCTTTTATTTGCAAACCATGCAAATTTGCAGCCGATGTTGGGCGCTCACAACTTCTGCTATTAATATGCATTAGATTAGTTTAAGCCGATATCCAAGTTGGGATTATAATTTGACCAATTCGATGAATGTTCAATTTTAACGATGATTTGTTCTGATGATTGTGTATTTACTTACTGATGTAATGATTTTAAAGCGGAATCGATTATAGATTTATTGTGCTTTCCAAATTTCGATAACGAACTCTTTTTGATATTGCTGGAACCAATTACATAAAACATAAATGTTAAAAAAATATAAAAAAAACACCTTTTATTTAGAAACTATTGAACTGAAAAGTAAAAAATAACTAAACTTACATAAATACAGAAATTTTAAATGGTTGAATATTTGAAGTCTGTTAAAAAAAGAAGTTCAATTCCTGTGAGACTAGAGGTTAGCTTCAAATCGACATTTAGTTTGTATAATTTATTGCATTTTCTAGTAAAATATATTTCATTTACTTAAAACCTAAATCGCTTTTGCTTAGCGCGGCAAAGTTGCTCGACTTTTGACGTTACGGACGGAACTACTTGAAAACCCAAAATATAAAATCAAACTGGAAAACCACAGAGTATACAGCATTCCGTGCCAGGACTGTGAAAAGATCTACCTGGGGCAAACGACCAACGGCTGCCTAGATGTAACCTTTGACCCTGGGTCATTTTGTGGTTTATTATTAGGATTAATACAAAAATCTATTTTCGATATAGCCTACATGTGATAATACCTCAATACAATCCAGGCGCTTAGGGGCGCATTTAATTACTACTTATACCTACCTGGCTATCTCGAACGAAATTTGGTCAGGCAGTTTTAGAACCTCAGCCTCAGATGAAAGTAGGAATTTTTCCGACCGCGGGACAAACTTTTCAATTCAAATTCAAAATTTAACAACACATGTTGTATGTTAAGCATATCTAATTATTACATATTTGAAAAGAATACAGAAATAACCGATTTTTGGCATGAGATGACAAGGTTGATGTAAAATTAAAAACGACTTATTTAGGATAACCTAAAACACACTAAAGATATTTTTCGTTACTTGATATCTTAAAATCACTCACCGAAACTAAAATACTAGTCTTAAAAAAGACGCGATAACAGCCCGGCTGCATTATGACTTATGCATTTTAAAATTAACTAAACCAAATTAGGCTAATCAGAAACTTAATAATAATAATAAAATACATATATGTATATATATATGAAATGTTAAAAAAAGGATGCAGTAAATTGTATATACATTCGAACAACCAGAAAAAGGCATACATCTATTTAAAATACAAAAGTGTCACAATGTATATTTCAATTATTACAATACACACTTCACCTTAAGAAGGCATCTTCGTTTGAATAGTAAAACATATTGCAATGTCCACGGGGTTTATACATTAAGAGTTAATTTTACTTTCGAAATGTGATGATCGGTTAGGCAAATAGTGAATTTCAGAAAAGGACTATTTCGTCAAAACATTTAACGCTCCAGTTAAAATAGCTTTCACTACATTTTAGCCCGTCACTCCTCATTTACATTTTCCCTATAACAGTATTTATTACTATAGAATTTCCCAGGGCTTTTAAGGAAAATCAGTTCTAACCCAATTGACCACTAACCAAAAGTATTTGCATAAATCCGGGAAATTCTTTGTGAAACTAAGAGCGGTCATTAACTTCCATTGTCGAAAACGACCCCGTTTTAGATTCTCGCTACACAGAATAGTCAATTATTATCCTTTTAAGCTGAAAGGCGCAGCAGATGCTAATTTTATTTTGCTAACTTAACTTTATGGCGAACTCTGTACAACACAATAATTAATTATCCGCAGAGTAAAACTAAAGTTTCCTCGCTTGCGAAAATAAAATGTTGTTTTCCGCAGTGAAGTCTATGTGAAAAAGTTTTAACTAGATTTCAGGACACTGTAAATATAATTAACCATATATAACTAAATTTCATTTCGAGAGTTTTTAATTATAACGAAATTGTTTTCCGTCATACCATTGCACTCGATAGAAAATTGCAGTGCGGTTTTAGCAAATTACAAAAAGTTGTAAAGGGGCTAGAGTAACAGCGGCAATACCATATTAAAAATAATCGAGTATATCAAAAATAAAAAGTCAATACTTGAAACACTTCAACACACTCATAGTTTACTAAAAATTAGGAGTTTAAAATTGAAGATTTAGTAATTTATTAATTAATGAAATTAATAAATATATATTTAATGTAAATATAGTTTATGGATGAGAATGTGAAGTGGTTTAAATTGATATTCGTCTTTTTGTAATATTTTCAGCCTCCTCTCTTAATTTGTAGGTGTTCTATGAGAAAGTCTTCTAAAACTGAATCCGGTACTAGCATAAATTAGGTGTCTGCTCAGCTCGTTACAGTAAAATGAGTTTACATAAGTTTTTTAATTAAAATATTAATTCGAGGGGATCCTTAGGACTCACCTGATTCAGCTAATGTAATAAATGCTGAAAGTGATTTCCACCTTCTTCTTGACATGCACCGGTCTGTGGTAAATACTATTAACCTCACATCGAATACTTTCAGCTAGTAAATTAGTAAGATCCATCTTTATTCTATCTTGTAGGTCCTCAACGCTGTTTGGTCTAATTTTAAATACTCTGTCCATGTAAGGTCCGGAGACTTTGGTGGCCATTCCTATTCCTATCCACAGATTTGAAAAATTTTCGTCTAAGTACTTTCGAACATTTATACCAAAATGCAGTGGTGCGCCATATTCTTTCATAGGGAATATCTGAATCATCCTCGTTAGGAAACGTTAATGCAGATATTAAATCGAATGAAAGGAAATTTAAGTAACGCTCGATAGTGAGATTTTCTTTAAATAAATATGATCCTAAAATTCGGTTACATATTATGACAGACCACACATTGACCTTTTGGGGATATTGTATATGTTCTCCACGTATCCACTGTGATTTTTCATCAAACCAGAATCGATAATTATATCTACTGATCATTCCATTTAAATAAAATGTAAAATAATATTTTGAAAAATATGTTATTTTCATCATATCTTACCATCATTTCTTCACAGAATTGTAATCTTCTATCGTAGTCATTTTGAAGAAGTTCCTCTACAGCATGCACTTTATAGGAGGATAATTGTAGCTCTTCAATAATAGCTGTACAGAAGCCCTACTGACATCCTAATTTAGCGCTAAGCTTCAGCTTTGTCTCCACAACTCAACAATATCAATATTTCAACACGCTGCCTTTCTGAGAGCACCATAATTCAAAAATGTCAGATGATCAAACTGAAAGATTAACTGAATTTATTTTTTTGTGTGTAGGTATTTGCCAAATAAACAACCAAATGCGGAAAAAAAATTGTCCTAGAATTTCAAGAATTTGGAAACCTTTTTAACTATATGGGGTAATAATAAATACCACCATCGTTTAGTCAATCCTCTCAAGACAATTCAATAAAATTTTTTCAAGTCACTTCGTTCCGCATTACACACAAGGATCTATTTTGATAGTTAATTTTTATTAAAAACTTATGTGGACTCGTTTTACTGTACCAAAATGAGCAGACCCCTAATTTAAGGCTAGTATCGGTTTCAGTGTTAAAAAACCTCATAGAGCCCCACATGACCTAGGTTGCGATTTCAAAAAAGAGTTGAGGTGCCTACAAATTAATAGGTTGCAGGGAGGGTACTGAAAATATTACAAAGGGATGAAAAACTATTTAAACTACTTCATGTCTTCCAGTGTTTTCGTAAAAAATTACTCATACAGTAGATAAGAATTTTGTGCGTCTCTTTTGAACAACATTGTATAACTGTGATGAGACTTGAGCAACATACCGGAGGCGGTTCCACACAGCGCATAAGAGGATGCCATGATATCCTTCCAGTTGACTAGAGATACCATATGGTTTTTAGGCTCGGTTTGGTCCAAATAAAATGTTTAATCTAAAGGACACCGCAAAAATCTTTGGAGGCAAAAAAAGGGAATAGAGGACTGCTGACTGAAGTCTTAAAAGTGGCTCAGCAATGGCAGACGCAAAGCCTTCTCAAAGCGTTTTATATCTAATACCCTGGAATTAATAATAATAATTTTACATCTTGGGTTGTAGAGCCTCAGTGTTTTCTGGTAATCCGTACATTAGTCGCAAAGCTATTGATAACATCAGCTCTAAGTGATTCTCCATGCTTCATCTTCACAACGTGAAGCCAAGTGACATTCCTATGATGAGTATATAATTGGGATGATAAAATAGTTTCATATATACTTTCCGACTGTTTATATAATTCAATGTTCCATTTTTGGATATACTATCATTGCAAGGCTTTATAAATATCCCCTAGGTGACAATTTTTTAAAGTAAACTGGGTGATGCCTAGATTGAGCGTTGTTCACATGTACAAGAGGCCCAATTAGGCCTAGGCGTATAGCTCTAACAAATTATCTTCCCTAATATAGAATACAAAATTTTAGTACAATGCCGGCCTAAATTGGACTAACAATAAAATCCTATGATGTGAATATCTTTTTTTACAGTATAATCCACGCTTTTATTTTCATATTAATAACCATTTAGGCTTGGTTGGTATAAAATGAGCAAGAATTATTTTTTTGCTTAAGATTATTTTTACCTAGAAATAAATGTAGAGATCGCATTTTACTTATAAAACACGCAACGGGTATGCGCCAACATGTTTCCCTACATTCACTTTCTATCGACCACTGCATACGATGAAACAAGAGGTGGAGATGGCCTATGTCCAAGCACGTGGCCAGTTGTTGACGACTGCCAGTGGCGGCGCGAGTTTCTACATCCCGCATAAGCAAATATCGTTAATCGTGAAAAAAACACTGTTCCAGGTTTTCACAGACCTTCACGTTTTAGGGCCCTAAATGCCGAAAAACATATTTTTCCATTTCTGTCAGTTGGTCGGTCTGTTCCCGGTAACGCTAAAAATTCTACTTATGGAGGAACTGCACGCAGTATTATGGGTCTTTTGCAAGCCTTTCGCTACTACTACTATAAAAAAATCAAATCTAGAATGACAAAATAGAAGTAGATTTGTCAATTTTCGATCATTTTTCGACCACTTTGTGAAGCAAACGCATATAATTTTTTTTCTACAATATGGTTCTGTACCGCCTTGCATCGTCTACAAAACTGCAAAATTTGAAATATATAATCGTACTCATGTCTTTGTATTTCTGCGGCGCATAAACCCCTTCGAACCCATTTTTATCCGAAATGTAATTTAAATTCCCTATACATAGCACACTTTTTTATGGTCGGACGTGCAGGAAGTTTTTTCTAATACATAGGTACCTTTTCATCTTACTTTGAACTTGACTACACTTCGTCGCTGATAATTAATTTTTTGCGTGCAGTTCTCCCTTAAGTCTGATATAAAAATAAACTGGAAACTTATTGTTATGAATTCAATATGGCAGAACAAAATGACGGCCTATTAAAATATCTGATGAACGATTGTGAAGAAATGGGTCACGCTTCACTTTCCTTGTCTTTCAGACAAATAGGTATTATTACCGTTCTATTGCATCGTTTTCAGTGTTTTCACAAATGTGTGCGGAGTTTGTTAATGCTAGTAACAAGGTTTGTCACATAGGCAACTTCTAATATTTTTTAAATTAAATTGTGAAGTTGTGATACAATTTAGAAGTCACATTGGGAATCACGAAATCGCTTCCGAAAAAACGAACTCGTGTCTCACTTCGTGAATTAATTACCTAAAAATTTTAAAGAAATAATCGTTTGGCAACACGGTACGTAATACATAACAAAGGAATTTCTTTCCTCACTTCACTATCTAAAATCAAACCATTAAGCTAGGTAAGTTTAAAAAAAAGTAGTTATTTATATAATATATAATATGTTTTAGAGTTTTAACTTAAAAACACATTTTATTGGCTTCATTACTTGCCTGATTGCATGTTTGTATGTCTTGTTCAAATCTTGTAATGGATTTCTTACCATTTCCACATTACCCATTAATTTCAAATCTGACATACATACGCTTTCGGGTATAAAAAAATCCGATTTTTTTAGACAACATTGAGAAACTCAAAATGGCGGCGCCAATCGAATTTTATTAGTTGTGTAGATTAAACTGCAAATGCCTGTCAACATGTCGGAAGGGTTTTAACATTTATGCGGATTATTTAAAAATTCACAATAATATTCAAAACCGGTACCTAGGAGGATTTACGAGTGAAAGTTATAAAATTTTAGTCAATATTTGAGAATTAAAAACAGACTAATTTTAACATTTTCACAGATTTGATTAAAATTCGGTATTTGGGGGTATTTAATTCCTTTACTCCACACTCTTAAATAAAAATTAGCCCAACTCAAGTAAGAATTAAAAAATGACCCGAAATCATCCGAAATCAGATTATTTTCCCAGATATCTAGGGATTTTCGAAATCGCTGTACGTTTTTTTAAGAGTGAGACGCCCCTCGACTATTACCCGATAAATAATACTTTAAGTTAACTTAGGTTAGCATCTAGGTAATTGTTGTGAATAATGAAATAATGTTGAACACCAAAATGATGCTATATAGATAAAGATTTATAATTTTTGTATTCGAATAAGACAATTAATAGTCGAACTCGTCCGCTATGCCATTTTATTCTATAATGATTTTAATTCTCTAATAGAAAAACACCTCAAAAATTTCTTATTTCATTTCGCTTTTCTGAAGATTCCGTAATATAAATTCGAATAAACATTGGGGTGTCTGGATAGGCTTGGCATCATCGTACCATCGACCTTGGCTAAGTATATAAATAATAACCTCTACTTTATTCTTTAGAGATGTTAGACTTTTATGGTATAGTAGTGTTCGGAGGCTACACAGCCTGGAAAGTGTTAAAGGGGAAAAAACTTGTCCATGAATATTAGATTAGATCTATCTTCCGAATGCATCGTCAACATATAGCGATTTCAGTAAAATTCCGAAACAGGTCTGCATAATAATATCAGGACCGAGTAGTTTTTCATATTGTTATTGCTTTCTGATTTTAATATTACAAATTTTCCCAAAACTATTTAATAGGAATTTGAGACAATTTTTTTTTAACTAAAAAGTTAACGCTCTGACTACTAAGCATCGAAAAACCCTGAGCTTAACATTAGCGGCTTAGCGCTCGGTGCTTTCGACAAAAAAATATCTCGAGAATCGCTCATTCAATCTGAATTAAATTTGGACCAGTCATAAGAACACTTATACAAAATTTCTCAAAAGTGTTTCATTATTCCGAGTGTGCTTAAAAACGTGAAATTTTTAACTAGAACCGCTTCAAAACTTTTACTTTTACAATTAATAATGTTTAATAAACATAATAACATTATAAATTGTGATTATTAATGTATAAGGTTTTTAACATAATGCTGATGTCAATGGACTGCAGCTAATTTGACATAATTCAACTATACCACAATTTGTCAAAAAAGAAGGTTTTATTATTTTGGCCAATTAAATCTTATTTCTTAGCCATTAACTGCACAGGTTTTTTAAGATTACGTTATAAGGTTTATATAGGATTCTCAAAAATAAGAGCATTATTCTTTAGTGTTCTATTACAAAGAATATGAACTTCCATCAGGGCCTTTATCAAAATTTCAAAATTACATTAACTAGTAAAAAAAAGTAATGACATTAAATACAAAATTATCGATTTTACAGAATATTCAAAATAAAAATGGCTGGCGTGTGAAAGGACGTAAATAAAATATTTCCCAAATTATCCAAAGAAAATGTATGATTGTTCTTGGGCACTAGTTATACTTTAAATACCTTAAGTAATCAATCACTCAATGTGTTTTTATTGTTATTATATTTATAGATTTATAGATCAATAATCTTAATAGCAAACCCGGCAATAATGCATTACTTTTCAGAGACCTTCTGTAATTATTTAAGATTTAGATTTCAATGACCAAAACGATGAAATCTCTTTGGGCAAATTGCGATGTTTTTGTCAAATATCCCGCTGGTCATCGACCACAGTTTTATTTTGAAGACATTATATAAAACTAATAAAATAACTTTTTATTATGAATCTAACGTAATTATTTTTAATGATGAGAGTGAATGCAAATATAGAATTATTGCAGTCGCTCTAATCGACAAGGTTGTATTTTACAGTCAGCAATAAAGTACTACTTCCCACAACGCCTTGGTAAATGTCATAATTCTACTTGTAAGTAAAACTGCGAAAACATCCCGACTTACAAGAACAAAGAACAAGTCCAAGAACTATATATAAACCAAAAATAGTTATGGTAACTGTTAAATTTACGTTTTGGGGAAACAGTTTTCCCAATCAGATGAAAACTTAGAAAGTTTTTAGCTTTAGAATGTCTATTAAAAAACAGGGTACCTAGGTACAGGGTGTTCCAGCGAGGACTGAACAGGGACCTATTTTCGACCTTCCTTGTATTTTGGAAAAATTCAAAATAGCCAATCGATGTATTTTTTCTTGTAGAATCCAAAAATGTCATCGAAAAAATATTTGAACCAGAAACAAAAGAGTTACGCTATGCATCAGGTGTTTTTTAAATGGAATGTATCGTTTTTTATACGATTTTTGGAAAGAGTGATTTTTTTTATGTCCGTTCTGATTAAAAGATTTGATTTTGCGATAGCTGTTTATATTACATTTTAATGTTTTACAAACTAAAATTTTAGCTTCACCTGTTTAAAATATACGATAGGTTGGTATAGGTGATCAAGGTAAAATGACGTTTGAATGCTTTGTCAATAAAAATTGACATTATTTTAATTATTGTCGAAGTCTTCACCTAAAAAATATATATTTGACTCTGATCGAAATGAAATACTCTTTGGACGAGAGACTACAGATTGTTATGCTATTTTACAAGTGCCAAGAAAATGCAAGAGAAGCAAGAAGAAGATTTATTGCAAATTTTCATAGAAATATATCCATCAATACAATTCTAAGGATAAAAAAACCTATTTGAGGAAAATAAAACTTTACATGATAGAAAAATAAATTCAATAAAAAATAATTATTAAATAATAAAATAAAACTACTAATAACATAAGTTTTCAATGTGACCGCCGTTTTTCTCGAAACAACATCGATAACCCCTTTGTAGCCTTTCTAAACTTGCTGTTACAATATGATTTTCCTGGTTAAGGCGGTTTATTTCATCGACAATTTTTCCCATGATCTCTTGAATATTTTCGTTTCGTTATGTGTATACGACGTTCTTCAAATGGCCCCAAAGAAATGTATCCAAAACTGAGAGATCGGGGCTATTGAGCGGCCAAGCATATATTCAATTTCGCCCTATCCATTCGTTATGGCGCCGATTTAAAAATTGAACCACATCATGCACGGCATGAGGAGGCGCCCCATCATGTTGCCAAATTAAATTCTGATATTCTGCCAATGGTAAGTCTTCCAAAAAATTTTCAATTTCGTTTTCTAAAAACTCATAATATCTGTGCCCATTTAAAGTCCCGTTAAAAAATATTGGTCCCAAAATTTTATTGTTTTTTATCCCACACCAAACATGAATAGAATTCCTCCCTTGAAATTTAATAGTCTGGAACTTTTTTGGATTTTCAACGGCCCAGTGGTGACTATTATGTCTGTTGAATACTCCCGATGTTGTGAAAGTAGCTTCGTCGGCCCACACAATATTTTTGAATAAATCAGGGTCTTCGTTTTCTTGCCGAATTACCATTTGAGAAACAAATTGGAAGCGAAGTTCTTTTTGTGCCGGGTGCTGAAGTGGAAGGATACGAAAAGGCCTAAATTTATGAATTTTCAGAGTCCTGTGAACAGTCCCTCGGGTAACTCTTCTGCGCCTTACACCGCCACCGTACTGAACTTCCCGAATTCTTCTTGAAAATAATTTATAATGGCCTGGTCTCGATTTCTTCCTCTTTGTAACAATCTGTAGTCTCTCGTCCAAAGAGTATTTCATTTCGATCAGAGTCAAATATATATTTTTTAGGTGAAGACTTCGACAATAATTAAAATAATGTCAATTTTTATTGACAAAGCATTCAAACGTCATTTTACCTTGATCACCTATACCAACCTATCGTATATTTGAAACAGGTGAAGCTAAAATTTTAGTTTGTAAAACATTAAAATGTAATATAAACAGCTATCGCAAAATCAAATCTTTTAATCAGAATGGACATAAAAAAAATCACTCTTTCCAAAAATCGTATAAAAAACGATACATTCCATTTAAAAAACACCTGATGCATAGCGTAACTCTTTTATTTCTGGTTCAAATATTTTTTCGATTACATTTTTGGATTCTACAAGAAAAAATACATCGATTGGCTATTTTGAATTTTTCCAAAATACAAGGAAGGTCGAAAATAGGTCCCTGTTCAGTCCTCGCTGGAACACCCTGTACACCGTGTTCCACATAAAAGTACCCACTATAACATCTGGAAATCCGTAATAGATACGAAAATAAGTTTTATACAAAAGTTTTTGAAATTCTTTTAAAATATAATGTTTGCATATATACAGGGAGTTTCAAGTTTGCTGGGGCATCAACTATAAAATTTTAAATGGGACACCCTGTATTTTTGTCCATTATTTGATTCCTTATAAAAAATAGACATAAGCTACCAATTTAAACTATAGTAGATTTCTACGTAATTTCCGAGATAATTAAGGTTATGTGTGATTTTTTGAAAACTGGAGCTATTTTTCAAATCACTATAAAAACAGCAAAAATCTAAAATTGGGCCTTTAGATGGTAGTTTCCAGTTTATAAAGCATCAATGCATATACGAAATACAAAATATTTGTCAACACGTGTACAGGGTGGACATACTACGAAATCAATCTTGCACCTTTTTAAAGTGAAAAAAGTCAATTTTTTTAAATAGAATGCCCACTAGGTTATTTATTTACGCAAATGATCATAAAAATACCTACTTTTTTATACTTAAATTCAATGGTTATAGAAAAAAATTACAATTTAACAGAAAATCTCAATTACTTCTTGAATATTGTGATGCTACATACTAAAAAAAAAACTATAGGAGGCCATGGAATGAATAATATTTCTATTTGCGTAACTATAGTTCTAATTTTGATCTATATTTATTTATTGCTAAACTTTAAATTTAAAATCATTATTGAAAATTAATAGTAGAAACTATTAATTTTAATCAAACAAACTTCTTAAGTAACTTAGTTATCAACATATAACAACAGATAACATAACAACACATTATATGGAAATAGAAAAACAGTAAAAATTTAAAACAAATGATCATATAATTGAACCGCATACTGTCCGTTATCTGCTATATACAGTGTATATCGCACTTGAATGTTTGCCACAGCGTTTCGGACGGCGGCGCACAGTGGATCGAGCCTACCTGAACGGTTGGACATGAGGTTTTATGTCACTGACTTTTGAACTAATTGTTTGCTATGTTTTCTTTACGCTTTATAATTGCGATTGACTGATAATATACAACATTTTAATTAGTTATATCGTTTTTGAAAGTTTTTTAAATGTATTTTTTCAATTTTCTTGATTATATCCTGCAAGCGATTTATAATAGACTTTCCCTTTTTTCCCTTTTTCGTTCAAATAACGAAGTCTGCTGAAAATAAATACTGCAATTAAAAGTGATTGTGATTTTAATTTTATAACATACAGAATGTTTTAAAAATTGGCTTAGGTATTGACAAATTGACATAATAACAAAAATACTGTAACAATGAATTCTTATATCATGTATATTGCTGATATTTTGTGCACTTGGGTAATAGACTATTGCTGATTTTATTGTGAGGTTTGCATTGTTGCCAAGTTTACCATTTATCTGAATCTATAGAAATTTCCATTTTTTAAAAATGGAAATATTTTGAATGACAAAAAAAAGCGATACGATCTTCGACACTCACGTTAAAAAATACATTTCAAAGAAATGACAATCCATTTTTCCGATTTTACAGACCATCGTTGTTTCGGGAGGATGTTATACCAAACAAATAATCATCAAAAAACATACAAGTTATTAATAAATAACTTTCTAACCTAAAATTTCCTTCTCACAAAAAAGTACTATTAAACACTAAGTTAATAAATAAATATTATTATCTTATTCTGTTTATCAATCAACATGTTCAGGCGAAAACCATATACACAAGATACACTGCGCGTCATAATAAGTGCATTACTAAAAGTTTTCTACGATATAATTTAAGGTGTACTGCTTCCTATTTATGCACTTTATAGACTTGCCAGAGAAATCAGGTAGCGCTTTTGTTAGATATTGCATTCAAAATATACCATATAGTGAATTCCTCAAGAAGACGTTGTTTTAGATTTTTCTGGTAATGCACTAATTATGCCGCGGAGTATAAGCGTTAGAAGTTAGAATAGATAAAAACTACCCAATATAATTAAGTTGAAAGCAAATGTAATACAAGAAGAAATTGTAAAATCCAAATTATTGAGGGCTATTTTTTATCGTAGCAAAGAATCAGTGTTACCCTATCCCTGATAGTATAACTGTTTCAGCTTCAGAGAGAGAATTACAACAAGTTTATAACACTGTAGAGTATATTTGCTTAAGAGTACAAAAAGGTGTAATAAAATGAATAAAAAAAAATATTTCAATTTGTAAATGAGGATGTGATAGTTCTACGGTACACAACAAGTAGTGTAAAACTGAACAAAGCAGCTGGATAATTTAAGAATAAATGTGGTTAATGCACTCAAGTATGGAGCTACTTGTTCGGATAATAAGTACTGAAATAAAAAAATTACAAAATAGGTGCATATCAATCAAACTCCAACAATCCCATAGTCTCAGGAAGTAACTGTTTTTCCTTAGGGTTTATGTTTGGTCTTAAAAACTATGAAATATATCCTCGTTATTCGAAATTCTTGATGATTTTCTTGCATGATTTCTACGATAATCGCGAAATAACTTATGATTTGCCTCTTGTGCATCTTCACTGAGTAGGCCGATAGGAACAAGGGCATGTTGAACTATCTCTCCCCCATGCAGTAACAACTTGTGCACTGATGCAGGCATAAAATACCAATTATACAGGGCAACATATAGCTCTGCGGTTTCAAATGTGAATGTTTTAAACTTAGTTACATTAATTTTATATCCGGAAGATATTGCCTGTAGAATAACAAAACATTTTTTGATTATACTGCGGTCCAAGCCTGTAATTTCTGAAGATATTTCAAAATTATGAAAAAATTTTCGTGCTGTGTTGCCGTCATTTGTTGAGCCGGTACCCTGTTTTATCATGTCGACCAATAACCCCAATCTATTCCTAAAAGCAGTTTGAATTTCCTGTTTTCTTAAAAGCCGTTGCTGCTTGAAATCAGCGTTTCTTACAGACCAGGTCTTAAACGGAATATTATAAGATATGTGGAGAAGGCATTCGAAACACCGAATCCAAGCATGCAATGACGACAAACCAAAGGAATAAAATTCAACATTTACGGTTTTAGGCAAGGCAACAAATCAGATTTAAGGCTTAAATATTATATAAATAATTTCATTACCTGATTGACGGAACTAGAGGAAACTATTTATACATACACTATACTTAAAACATAAACTTAAATCGTATGCCCATCAATCATCAGCCACCAAATATTATATGAAAATAATCATAAGAAATTAACTCTTATCAAAAGTCAAAATATTGATACTGCACAGGTTGGCTGTCGCCAGGGACGACAAGTTGAAACAATTTAGTCCATGGCACTCTTTGTTGCGAATAGTTGCAGCTAAACTTCATAATTATTGATGTGTTAGGGAATAAAGAGTAGATTAGAGGTAGAAAAACCCTGGGACTCTGCAGGACTTTTTAGATATATTGAAAATAATGACGTCATAGTTTGGTTTTTCGATTTTAATTATTTTAGTTGTGAAAACAATAGTATAAAAAAAACTTATGTTAGCTAATAGTACTTTTAGACTCTTTGCTATACTCGAAATCATAACTTCAGTGCAAGAAACATACCATAATAGAAGTTTAAATCATATTCGGTTCTCTAATCTTTATTGAAATTAAAATGTACTTGTTTAGCAAGACTTGTGATTTCTATGAAACCAAAAACAAAGGTCGTGTTTTTTGAATTAAATTAGCTTTCATATAATAAAGTATACATTTTTAAACATAAAAAAAACAGAAATTATATTTTAATCTGAAATGGAAAATTTTCTGCTATGTCCGGCTTCTAACATAGAGCCGTTCCACTGTGCGGCGTCACTATTATTAAGATTAATAATTTCTTCACGAATTTTTTGTTTTAATTAATTTACACAATAATTGTTTCGATTTTTATGCACTCTATATTTAAGTGTGCTCTATAAAAATAATCTGAGGGTGTCAAATCGGGACTTGACAGTGGTATGAAGCATTATCTTGTTGATATACTCTATGAGTCCACACTAATATGTTCCGGAAGATCATTGAGTTTTTCTATAATTTGATTTCTTAAAAGTTTCAAAAATGTTTGTCTATTCAAATAGTGGTTAAAAACACAGGTCATATTATGTGGTCGTTTATAATACCACACCACACTTTATCACTTTGATGTCCTTGCCTTATAATTTGCTTTACCAAATGTTTATTTGTCTCAGAATAGTAGTGAGTATTTTTGTTATGCATTCCCACAGTGGAAAATATCGTCTCATCTGTTCAAAAGATTTTATTTAAAATCCCTTTCTCAAAATGCAGATCCATTATTTGCATACAGAAATCCAGTCTGGTTTCACAATCAGCTTGACTTAAGAATTGAACTGGAAGAAACTTATATTAGGATATTTTGTTTTCTTTTATTACTCGATGTATGCTGGTCACAGAAAAATTCAAATCCCGTTGTGCATCTCTTAAAGAGATGGTAGGATATTCAATGAAATATAATAAAACCTCTTACCATGGAAAATATTCGGCGATACTCTCTTAACTGGACTTTTATTATTTTTAGTTATAAAAATTTAGCCGCTCTTGACTTGAATTTTTTAAAATAGAACAAGTAAACATCGATATAAGTTTTTAAAGTCTAATTATTTTAAATTTAAATGGTTAAAATAAAACGGCAACTACTCAAACACAATTAAATTAAACAACTGTCAAATTTAAAACAAATAGATATATTATCCATTCCATGGCCTCCTATAGTTTTTTCTTAGTATACAGCATCACAATATCCAAGAAATAATTGTGATTTTCTGTTAAAGTGCGATTTCTTGGTAACCATTGAATTTAGGTATAGAACATGAAATGAAATAAATATGAAAAATAGGTATTTTTATGATCATTTGTATAAATAAAAAACATAGTGGATGTTTATTGATTTCGTAGTATGTTCACCCTGTATAGGTGTGGACAAAAATGTTGTATTCCGTATATACAAGGAATCAAATAATAACCAAAAATATAGGGTGTCCTATTTAAAATTATATAGTTGATGTCGTCCCAGCAAAACTGGGACACCCTGTATACATGGGAACATTAAATTTTGAAATAATTTCAACTTTAAAGAAACTTTTGTATGAAACTTTTTTTCGTCTATTATGGATTTCCAGATAGTATAGTGGGCACTTTTATGTGGAACACGGTACATTTGTTGACCAGTTGATGCAGCATTCATACTCTATCTAAAAGCTCGCTGCAGCGTAGTTAATCAAAATGCAGCAAGACGTGTTTAAGGACAAGTTCAAAAGGAAAAATCTATCTTATTAGGACCATTTTCTTTAAATAATCCTGCGAAAAAAAATTTTATATAAATTTTGATTGAAAATTTCATTCATAACGCGTCCTCTGGAATGCTTCCAAAATTTTGTTTTATTCCATTCCTAATTTACATATTAAGAAGAATACACAAAAAATGAAAACATAAGTTATTTTATAAAGTTCCCAGTAGCGTTCGTTTATCCCTATAAAAATTCTAAAACCAGACAGGAGCGGTTTATACGTGTTTATCCAAACACGATTATTATGCAATCGCCTCCTGGCTTGTGTATTTTGAGGAGGTGATCTCTTACATTTCATACATATTTTAGCATCAATGGCTACAGTTTGGATGCAAAATTGAGTGTATTGATCGACTCCGTCACAATTTTATGAGCAGAGCCAATATTGCCCTCTGCTCTCTAAAGCCTCAGCCAATATAGACGACCGACAACCTTTAGCATATCAATTTTAATAAATTGCATAGGAACTGAATCGATTACCCTTGCTCGGGCAAACCCATACAAAAGACCATAATGAATACAATCGGAAACCCAACTGATTTCACAGTGGTTGCATTTTCCATGGCGGCGCTGGGGTATGCACTTGGCTTTAGACAGTGGGTCGGACGTTTTCAATAATTCCCATAATTGCAACCAATTACGACCGTCAAAAAGTCGAATTTATCGCAAAGCGTGTATGCGGATTTAATAAGCGTGCTAGGGGGCTTCCAAATCCTATTTATATGTAAAATTTGCTGCATGCTGAAGATTATTACCTTCTATATAATATACTTGCTGATCCCATGCACTTCGTTGCACGTACAAATCGAAATGGGGAAAAATAAAAGGGGTATACAACAATAACTAAAAATGATAATACAGATATGCGAAAGTTGAAATTAACTAAGGTATTGCTTTTTTATAAACTACATTTTGTCTGCCTCTTTGGTGCCTAAACGCATAAATTATTTCTTTCGGTAACTCTGAAAGAGGCAATATAAAATCTACTAGCTGGACCGGTGGAATTATAAGGATATGAGGCGCCTTCACCACATCGTCCAGAAATGTTATTGAAGAATAACCTATTCGTTTATAGAATAATAATACGCAATAAAACAATACAAAAAGTAGGGTTGAAAGGCCTCGGTAAACAGACGACCATTTAAAAAAAATCATGTAAATTGATGCAGTACAACTCTCTCATGAACTTGCTGAAAAATCTGGCTTAGAACTTTTAATATGTAGATAATGCTAGCAGTAATAATTCGCCGATCAATTTCAGCAATCGACAATGGATAGAGCTAAAAGCTAAAATTTTATTTAGTGCAAAAGATATTTTACTCACTTATACCTTCTTAAGAATGAAATTTCTAAAAATCTACAATTATTCGTTAGAAAATTATTTTTGAAAACCATTCAGAAATTACTGTCTAAAAAAACTCCTTTAGGTGAAGAGATATTGATAAAAATGTTAAAACACATTTAATTTCATTCAGATTGGAATTTCAAAACAATCTAAAATTTTATTTATAGAAAATAGATAAAGATAAAGCCACTGAAAAAATCGTCGTAAAACCTTACTCAGTTACAGAGATTTTGAACAATCGAGAAATTCAAAAAGTGATTTTGTAGGTCATTACTGTTAAAAACCGTTAAAGTGAAAACACGTTCCAGCCCTTTAAGGGTGAAATATAAAAACCATTAACGAAAGAATTCTTTTCAAAACTTACTTAGTTGAAGAGATATTGTAAAAAAATATAAAAACATTTAGTTTTTCAACTTTTTTATTTTCTCCACCAGTAAAATTATATATATATATATATATATATATATATATATATATATATATATATATATATATATATATACATATTTATGTATATATATATATATTTTTTTTTTAATTTTTTATTTTATTTTACCACATTCTACAGAATATATCCAATTAGTGAATGGGAAAAACTACTTAATTTACGTACAAACATATTTTAATTAATTTAAATAAGTAAAATATAATATTTAAGATGTTTATAGAAAAAATAAAACAATATTTCAAAAAATCAGCCGCTTAATCGAGGCCACGCTGCAACTAAATATATCAAGTTGACTTTGTACACTATTGTTTTTGTTACACAATTGAAATAGCCGGCAAAATTTTAGCACATTTGTTCTTGGGGTGGGTAAGAAAAAGGTAGAGAAATTACGCGTCGTAGGTCTGGGTACTTGGAATTTCAGAGACTGCAAAATTTTGTTGGAATCTATTTTCCCAGAAATTATATTATGTAAAAAGATAAGTTGAGCTTTATCTCGGCGAATTTCTAGACTCTCTATTGAAAACCTAGTTAAAAGTTGATCATGTGGAAAGCCTATTTCAGGATAAACCCCATCCAGTTTAAAACAAATATATTTCAAAAAACGTCTTTGAACTTTTTCTAGGCTTGTGATATGCGCCTTGTAAAACGGACACCAAACAACTGCGGAATATTCTAACCGAGATCTGACAAAACCATTGAAAAGCAACTTAAGAGTATCACTATTGACGAAGTCACGAGTATTTCGTATAATAAATCCCAGCAATTTAAAACTATCTGCAACAACTTTAGAGACGTGGCCACGAAATGAAAGACTTGCATCCAGAACTACACCCAAATCATTCACCGATTCAGAGCTATCTAATATTTGCCCATTTATAGTATAATTATATGTTATAGGCCGAAGTTTTTTAGTGAAAGTGACAACGTTGCACTTAGAATTTAGAAGCAATTTATTTTCTTCGCACCACATGTTCATTCTGTCAAAGCTATTTTGTAGTTTAACACACATCACTTAAATTTTTAATTTTAAGATATAGCTTGACATCGTCTGCGTAAAGAAGATAATCAACGTCTAGAGTATAAATAAGGTCATTAAGAAATAAAAGAAAAAGCAAAGGCCCTAGGTGGGTGCCCTGTGGCACACCAGATGTAGGGACAAATTCTTTGGAGTTGTGACCATGACATTGAACGAATTGAACTCGGTTTTTTAAGTAAGACTTAAAAAATAAAAGTAACTTATTTGAAATACCATAGGAAACTAGTTTATTTAACAAAATGCCATGATCAAGACGATCGAAAGCTTTTGAGCAATCGGTATAAATGACGTCAGTTTGATCTCCAGCATCGGTAGATTCTGCAAGATCTTGAACAAGACAAAATAAATTTGAAACTGTAGATCGACCCTTCATGAAGCCGTGCTGCTGGGGTGATATACGCATACTTACCGAATTGTATAAATAGCCATGTAGAATAATTTCAAATATCTTCGAAAAGTTATTTATAATACTTATTGGACGATAGTTTGTGACAGAATTATTGTCTCCTTTTTTAAAGACAGGAGTTATTCGTGATATTTTCTATAGGTCTGGGAAAATTGAAGTATTAAGTGATATATTAAATAATATTGAAAGTGGTCTAGCAAAAATAGAAGCACAGTCCCTTAAGAGAAACGCAGGTATTTTATCCGGCCCTATAGTAGCCTTAGGTTTAATTCTTTTTAAGCTAATTAAAACCTCATCCTCGGTAATCACGCCAAGGTCAAGCGAGTTTTGATAAGGATAATTGTCAGTTGCGACATCCTCCTTAGAAGATGATGCAACATAGGAGTCTTGGAAAAAAGATGCAAAACCATCTGCTGTATGCTGGGGATTACCAAGGATAGAGTTATTATAAGACATAACATTTGACAAATTATGTGAGTTTCTTTTGTTATTAACAAAACGCCAGAATTGTTTAGAATCATTTTTAATATTGTTTTCCATATTTGTACAGTATATTCTGTAGGAATTATTTATATCATGTTTGATTATTCTACGTAAATCTTTAAATTTTTCTAATTCGACAAGACTTTTTGTTTTTTTGTATTTTCTCCAATGTTTGTGTTTAGCTTTAATATTTTTTATAATATGACTTGAAAACCACGGCGGATAATTTTGATTTCTTTTCTTTGTCAGTGGAACGTGGATATTCAGCGTTTGATAAATAACTTCGTAAAATTGTGCACAAGCTTTATTGGGGTCAGTATATTCAGCGAGAAATTCCCAATTATTATACGAGAGGTTCTGATAAAGATTTACTAGGTTTGCTTTTCAAAAATTGTAAAAATTTAAATTGTTTTTCAGTTTGTTATTTTTTGCCTCGCGGCGTATATTAAACGATTCCACTATGGCGGGATGATAATTATCTTCAGGAGTTAAGACATCCATAGCTCCACAAACATGCCCAACATTATTAGTGAGCACAAGGTCAAGAAGTTTATAATAGGTATTTTTAACCAGATTAATTTGATTGAGGTTGGTTGGCAAAATTCAAAAAATTAATATATATATATATATATATATATATATATATATATATATATATATATATATATATATATATATATACACATATTTATGTAATAATAATTAATATATATATATATATATATATATATATATATATATATATATATATACTTATGGAATTTTCTTGGGTATTTGGTTCACTAATTAATTAGCAAGTTTTAGAGATCGGCAAATAATTTATATCATAGCGTGAGTTCAAAACGTTTCAACCATATTTTGGTCTTCATCAGTTGTCTGTAATGAGATATATAGATAAGTCACGGCACAGAAAATTACAATAGTTTTTTTTTACCAAAATCAAAGAGGAATTTTTTTCGGCTTACCTAGAAATTAAAACATTATCCGAGATTTAAATGTCGGCATTTTAACATATTTCCATACACCACAGTTCGTTACAATTAATGCTAAAATTAAAATAATACATATATGTCACATAGCACAGAACATTTAAACGTATTACACCGTAAACAAGTATACGAACAGTTAAAATGGTACTAAATTTATATTGGAGTGAGAAGCAATTCGTACTGATTTTATTTGTTTTGATGCTTTTTTTCCCCGTTTGAACCTCGAAAGAAAGGAAGTATGTGAACGTAAATTTGATTTTTTTTTGGTTATTTTGATGATTATGTTACACAAATTAAGTTGTTATATATTTTACTTAAATTTTTAATGTCAGTTTTATCGGTGATACTATTTTTGTTTTTTTTAATATATATCATTTCCAAGAACTCCCTTTTCTGTTGGTTTTTTTCAGTTTTAAGTATCGTAGTCTCTTGAAAATTAAATGTATGTGATAATTGCTGTTCGTGATTAGTTAAGGCTGTTTTATTTTTTTTATCGTATTTGTGTCCATTTAATCTATTTTGTAAGTATTGGGAGGTTTGACCAATGTAGACACTAGGGCAGTTGTTACATGGAATTTCGTATATTGTATGAGATTTTTTATTTTTATTGGTTTTACATTTTAGTGAGCTGAAATTTTGTTGTAATAGATTATGACCTTTGTGACAAACTGATATATCATATTTATTAAAAAGTTTTTGTAGATTTTCAGATAGGCCATTTATATACGGGAGTGACAAGTAATTGTTTTTATTTCTGTTTTTTTGTGGTGGCAGTAGATTGTTTATGAGATTTTGCAGTCGTGACTTAAAGATAGAATTAATGTGTTTAGATGGGTAACTATTTTTGATTAGAATATTTTTTGCTTTATTTATTGCTTTATCCCTGTATATTGTGTCACTCAGTTTTATAGCACGATCTGCAAGTCCAATTACGACCGTTTTTTTTTTGGGATATTGGATGGTGTAATAAAAAATTCAAATATCGGCCCGACCAGGTGATTTTGGTATACCACTCTGTTTTAATAGAATTGTTCTCACGATGGGTGGTCATATCTAAAAAGTTAATTTTTTGATTATTTTCTATTTCAATGGTAAACTGAATTTTAGGATGGTAAGAATTGAATGTTTTTAGAATGTCATCACACATGTTCTCCGGAACTGAAGTGAAACAGTCATCCACATATCGATAAAAAAATGGTAGCTGATAAGGTAGTTTTGATATCATAGTATTTTCTAGCTCCTCCAAAAGCATTTGAGCAATTACGCTTGAGATGGAAGACCCCATAGGGCATCCCTCAGTTTGTTTATAGTATGTGTTGTTATATGAGAAGTAAGTAGACTTTAATGTTAATTCAGTTGCTGATAGGAATTCTTCCAGAGGTATGTCAGTAAACTGTTTGATAAAGTTCCATTTTTGTCTTATAATATCTAGAGCGAGTTGTATTGGGACGTTGGTGTATAGAGAAACTACGTCAAGCGATATTACCTTATATCCGTTAGGAAGTACTGTATCGTTAATTTTTTCTTTAAAATGCCAGGAGTCTTTTACGTATGAGGTCTTTTAAAAATTTCGATAAATTATGTAATGGGGACTGTACACAAGATACTATTGGACGCATTGGAATTCCCTCCTTAGGTAATTTGGAGAGTCCGTACATTTTTGGGGGTTGGGCGTTGTGAATCTTTAAGTTTTTAGCTACACTTGGTGAAATATGGTTTTTATTTTCCCAGCCCGTTACAATGTCATTATTTGGTTTTTGGTAAATATTTGTAGGGTCGTTATTTATCATTTTATACGTTTGTTCATTATTTAGTAGACAGCTCATTTTTTGGTTATACTGATTCGAATCCATGATTACTGTTTTATTTGATTTATCGGGTCCTAGTATTTTTAAATTGGGATTTTCTTTCAAAAATGTGCGAGTTTTTTTAATTTTTTTACATAAGTGATTTTGCATTGTGTTAGGTTTTCGCAAAGTTTGACCTGATTTTAACTTATTATTAAAATTTGTTAACATATTGCAACAACTTGCTGTAATTTCGTCTTTGCTCTTACACGGTAATTTTTTTATAGAGACCTCTACCGATGATATAACCTCAGGAATGGGTAGTTCTTTGGAAACTTCATTAGGTAAAGCGAAATTTGGACTTAAGCTTAAGATTTCTACCGCATAGTCTGGAATAGACGTATTTGTTAAATTTTCTAACCATTCATTTTCTACGTGTATAGATTTTTTATTAGTTTGATTAGATTTTGTGGTAAGTGAATTTATTTTATTTATATTTTTAAATTTAATTTTTTCAAAAAAAATTTCATATTTTTTATTTTCCTGTCGTAGAAAGTGTTCATTAATTTCTAGGGGTAAAAGCTGATTTAATTTTGATTTACTAGCGAAGATATCCTGTTCTAAAAATTTTATATTTCTAATTGTGTCGCTAATTAATAAATTCAATATGTTCAAAACAAATTTTTTATAAAATATTCATGAAATTTTTTAGTCAGGTTTGCCGAAAAAAATTTTAAACGGTCTATTTCTAAATTTAAAAAAGTAGGAGTTAAACTATCTGATTTACATCTTAATAGAAAAACTCGTCTATTTCTTTGGTTTGCAAGTTTAAAATTTAGTTTTGATATCTTCTTCATTTCAGCAACAGCGACTGGACTATAATTTCTTTCAATAAGCTGGTAGTTTAGCAAATTTTCACCCATGTTTGCGGATATATTTTTAGGAAATTACAATAATTAAAAAACATTTTTTTTTTACCAAAATCAAAAAGAGGATTTTTTTTCGGCTTACCTAGAAATTAAAACATTATCCGAGATTTAAATGTCGGCATTTTAACATATTTCCATACACCACAGTTGTTTTTACATTTTAGTGAGCTGAAATTTTGTTGTAATAGATTATGACCTTTGTGACAAACTGATATATCATATTTATTAAAAAGTTTTTGTAGATCTTCAGATAGGCCATTTATATACGGAAGTGACAAGTAATTGTTTTTATTTCTGTTTTTTTGTGCTGGCAGGGGATAAAATTCAGTTTACCATTGAAATAGAAAATAATCAAAAAATTAACTTTTTAGATATGACCACCCATCGTGAGAACAATTCTATTAAAACAGAGTGGTATACCAAAACCACCTGGTCGGGCCGATATTTGAATTTTTTATCAAACCATCCAATATCCCAAAAAAAATCGGTCGTAATTGGACTTGCAGATCGTGCTATAAAACTGAGTGACACAATATACAGGGATAAAGCAATAAATAAAGCAAAAAATATTCTAATCAAAAATAGTTACCCATCTAAACTCATTAATTCTATCTTTAAGTCACGACTGCAAAATCTCATAAACAATCCCCTGCCACCACAAAAAAACAGAAATAAAAACAATTACTTGTCACTCCCGTATATAAATGGCCTATCTGAAAATCTACAAAAACTTTTTAATAAATATGATATATGAGTTTGTCACAAAGGTCATAATCTATTACAACAAAATTTCAGCTCACTAAAATGTAAAACCAATAAAAATAAAAAATCTCATACAATATACGAAATTCCATGTAACAACTGCCCTAGTGTCTACATTGGTCAAACCTCCCAATACTTACAAAATAGATTAAATGGACACAAATACGATAAAAAAAATAAAACAGCCTTAACTAATCACGAACAGCAATTATCACATACATTTAATTTTCAAGAGACTACGATACTTAAAACTGAAAAAAACTAACAGAAAAGGGAGTTCTTGGAAATGATATACATTAAAAAAAACAAAAATAGTATCAATGATAAAACTGACATTAAAAATTTAAGTAAAATATATAACAACTTAATTGTGTAACATAATCATCAAAATAACCAAAAAAAATAATCAAATTTACGTTCACATACTTCCTTTCTTTCGAGGTTCAAACGGGAAAAAAAAAAGCATCAGAACTAATAAAATCAGTACGAATCGCTTCTCACTCCAATATAAATTTAGTACCATTTTAACTGTTCGTATACTTGTTTACGGTGTAATACGTTTAAATGTTCTGTGCTATGTGATATATATGTATTATTTTAATTTTAGCATTAATTGTAACGAACTGTGGTGTATGGAAATATGTTAAAATGCCGACATTTAAATCTCGGATAATGTTTTAATTTCTAGGTAAGCCGAAAAAAATTCCTCTTTTTGATTTTGGTAAAAAAAAATGTTTTTTAATTATTGTAATTTTCTGTGCCGTGACTTATCTATATATCTCATTACAGACAACTGATGAAGACCAAAATATGGTTGAAACGTTTTGAACTCACGCTATGAACTAAATTATTTGCCGATCTCTAAAACTTGCTAATTAATTCAGTGAACCAAATACCCAAGAAAATTCCATAAGAATATAGTTAAAGGTTCCAGAAACGCATATTCCTAAATATAAATATATATATATATATGGATGTAAAAAATGAAATAAGGTTACTCTGTTGTTCTTATTCGAATTTAAGGTCTACAAAAAATAAAATGTGCCATGTATGTTGTATTTGATGTACTAACTACCTTTATTGTGTTTTTCTTTTGTCTTTTTTATTTTCCTTTCCTAATGACTGCAAAACGGCAAAAAAATAGTTTTTAGTTTTCCAATTTTTTTTATTTTCTCCACAATATATTTTAGTGATTTTTCGATTATTTTTGTTTTACAAAAAGATGTTCCATCCAAGAGTCATAGATAGAAGCCTAAGTGTTTTAGACATGTAATTTATTCTAATACAGGGTGTAACAAAAGTGAGTTGCAACACAAAGTTACATTTTTTAAAATGGAACCCATTGTTTATTTTTACATTCTCGACATTTTATGTGACATAATATATTTCTAAATTAGTTTGTTTTAAAGTATATCTAAAAATGGCTATAGTTTCTATTTTAACGTCCTCTAGAATCTAAATAGATAAATTTTGGAAAAATGACTTGATATTAACTTCCGGGCTGATCGAATGATAATAGTAACAAGATACTGATAGCAAATTCTGGTTAAACCGGATAGATATCAGGTGATAGATCTTTTAAATATAAGATAAAAGACTGCAAATTATTTAAAACCATTTAGATTACACAGTAGCAAAAAATGCTATTTAAAGATATTAATTACTCCAAAGCCAACGAGTTAATAGAAATAGTGCCTTAGCTTAGACGAAAAATGTTTAGACTTTACAGTATAACTCAAAAATTTAGAAATAAACTAGATGTACTAATTAAAAACTTTAGGTTGCATTTTTGTTACACCCCATATAGGAATAAATCATATATTTAAAACAAATCAGACTCCTATCTATAAGTTTTATATAAAACATTTTTTTGTAAATAGAAAAATTCAAAAGTTAAGGGGAGCTCATTACCTTGTATATTTATGCAAAAAAACTAACAATGGCTTTTTGTCAAAAAAATGAAGAATATAAAGAAGTTAGTTTCTAAACAAAACAAGTGAAAAATTAAATAACTTTTATATTGATATCTCCAATGTAGATATTAAGTAAATATATAAAATACATAATAACAGGTATCTTTACACTCACTTGACATTTAGTCACTTAACTGTTGTGAATCGTTTAGAAGAAAACTAAAAAATGTATATGTATACATTCTGAAAAAATAGCAGTGATTGTTCTAAAAATGTAGCTTTTAAAACATGAAAAAGCACTACTCATGCTTTTACCATCCAAATGAAATTGCTGTATATCTATATGAATTTGCTCTGACAAAAACGTTAAATCAAAAATTTAGTTAGTCCGCTTGAAACGCGAAATTAAATTTTACCCTTAATTACTTTCATTTTGAGGTGCGATTCAAAATTGACATTTGATTGCATTCACTCGCATGCTAATTTCTATTATAAACGGGAACGGAAACCTAATTATATTGGAAAATTAGTATGAATAATGTAGTTAATTTAGAATGTCGGATTGCAAATTTATGATCAATAACAAATACTATGATATTCATTGGTTCCGAGACGAGTAAAAATTGAGAATATTGGCCAGAGTATGGAAAAATAACTGAAACCCAACTAGAGGAAACAACAAAACTAAAGTAAGTAACCTACTTTATTAGAGTTTAAAAATTTCAATGCAAAACTATCTCATGTGGACATAAACTACTCTAACTTTTAAATTTGTAACTAACATAGACATAGACTCGTTCAGTATGTTCTATTTTCTTGGACCTTCTAGTTTATATATTTAATTTTTATTTTCTTGAGTTAGGGTTCATGTTACAATTGACGTTTCGATCATCTCGTGATCTTCAGCAGAATACAACAATTTTATAAAGGAAGCTTTCAGAAAATAATGTTTACAATTTAAAATTCGATAAAAATGTCTTACCTTTTACAATAAAAATTTGACAATTAGGTGGAACACATAACACATTAAGAAAATTAAATAAATCAGTGTAACAATCACAATACAAGACTTATACGAGGACAAACAAAAAAGTAATTAAAATATGCATTTGCCTGTGGAAATACAGAAACAATTGACATTTATGTTATTAAGGGGTTTATAAATGTTTCCTTTCTTTTAATTTACAATGTTGTGGTAGATTTTACTAATTTGTTTTGTCTTAGTTTATGCGTTGATTGAATTTTTATTCCTTTGTATTTCATACAATCAGTTCATAGAATTCTCTCTTCATTTGGTGGTTTTCGGTCTTTACAATTTTTACATTGTTATTATATATAAATATATATGCGCTTTCACACACTACCGAGACAGATCTGAAATAACAGATTGCTCGATATGACAAAATCGAAAACGAAACGTCTATCATACTGGAACGGTACTACATGCTAAGTATAACATTTAGCGCCACCTATTGGGGCTCCGGTGGTTTCCGGCTGCAAACCCATAGGATTTTGGCAAAGTATGCACTAGCACCATCATGCGAATCACCTTTATCAAAAGTTCTTGATGAGGGTAAAGGCCCAGAAATCATGATAGCAGGAGACATAATCGAAAGCAATTCTTCTTGTAGGCCGTTTTGCACTTGCAGAAATTATATATTTCTGCTATTCTATATATATCTTTTCCAGCCAAGAACTTTTGATAAAGGTGTGTGAAAGCGCATTTTTATTGATTTTAGTATCTACTCTCCGCATGATGGTGCTAGCGCATACTTTGCCAAATTCCTATGGGTTTGCAGCCGGAAACCACCGGAGCCCCAATAGGTGACGCTAAGTGTTATACTTAGCATGTAGTACTGTTCCAGTATGATAGACGTTTCGTTTTCGATTTTGTCATATCGAGCAATCTGTTATTTCAGATCTCCCTGGGTACAAGCCTGCCTGATGAGGGTAAAGGCTCAGAAATCATAATCGCAGGAAGGTACCCTGTGACATAATCGAAAGCAATTCTTCTTGTAGGCCGTTTTGCACTTGCAGAAATTATATATTTCTGCTATTCTGCATATATCTTTTCCGGCCAAGAACTTTTGGTAAAAGTGTGTGAAAGCGCATTTTTGTTGATTTTAGTATCTATTCTCCTGATGATGGTGCTAGTGCATACTTTGCCAAATTCCTATGGGTTTGCAGCCGAAACCACCGGAGCCCCAATAGGTGGCGCTAAGTGTTATACTTAGCATGTAGTAGTGTTCCAGTATGATAGACGTTTCGATTTTGTCATATCGAGCAATCTGTTATTTCAGATCTCCCTGGGTACAAGCCTGCCTGATGAGGGTAAAGGCCCAGAAATCATGATCGCAGGAGGGTACCCTGTGACATAATCTAAAGCAATTCTTCTTGTAGGCCGTTTTGCACTTGCAGAAATTATATATTTCTGCTATTCTACATATATCTTTTCCGGCCAAGAACTTTTGATAAAGGTGTGTGAAAGCGCATTTTTATTGATTTTAGTATCTACTCTCCGCACGATGGTGCTAGTGCATACTTTGCCAAATTCCTATGAGTTTGCAGCCGGAAACCACTGGAGCCCCAATAGGTGGCGCTAAGTGTTATATTTAGCATGTAGTACTGTTCCAGTATGATAGACGTTTCGTTTTCGATTTTGTCATATCGAGCAATCTGTTATTTCAGATCTCCCTGGGTACAAGCCTGCCTGATGAGGGTAAAAGCCCAGAAATCATGATCGCAGGAGGGTACCTTGTGACATAATCGAAAGCAATTCTTCTTGTAGGCCATTTTGCACTTGCAGAAATTATATATTTCTGCTATTCTATATATTTATATATATTTATATATATATATATATATATATATATATATATATATATATATATATATAATCCTATTTCTTCGGGTAAATGTGTGAAGTTGGATATAATTTTGATATTTCTCTTGTACTTTGTGATGACAATAAACTCTCTTTTGTTTAAATTGGTAGGAAATTGGTTGGTGTAAAATAAGAATTTTACTTTCTCTAGTTTATTAAGGATGTCTAGAAAGTCTCATTCTAACTAAAACAATTTTATCAGTACAGTGCCAAATATTCCTATGCCACATTTCTTAAGGCCTGCCCTTTCTAAAATTATTTTTATCTCTTGAGCTAATAGGTGAATAGTATTGATTGAAACAATGAATAGAGTTAAGCGAGTATATAATTATAGATATTTAGGATATTTTAAGATCAGGCAGAATTGTGTACTGGTCAGTAGTTCTGCTGTTAATATTATGGTGGTTTTAAGCAGGGAGAATGATTTTTCCTTAAATTTAAAGTAATAAGCACCTTCCACTGCATTTTTTCTCTTTGAACCTGTCAAAATTTATCTGTGATTTTGGTATGTCTTGTCTATTATTTGTAAGTATTCTATAGTAAGTAACTACGATAGAAGAGTTATATTCATGTTTATATAGTGAATTAACTTCTGTATTATAATTAAGTGAGGTAAAATTCCATATTGCAAAAGAAAATGTGTCAGTATTAACTTAAGTTGAGATTTTGGGGATTTTATACGCATATAAGTAAATAGAAAATAATTAATATTCCATGTCTTTACTGTAGTTTGGTTAATGACATCAAGATAGTGTAGGATATTTCGTTTAAACTAAAAAGATTGTGCATAATTCAACAATGACTGGGTTCTCTTGTACGATAAAGAAGTAAAGGCATGGACGTTCTTTTAGGTGGACTATGGGTGCGGTTGAGTATATAGTGGCGCCGTAATCCAGTTTAGATAGTATTAAAGATTTATACATTTTTAATAAACATTCTGTCTGAATCCCAATTAGTGTTTGAATAAATATTTTTAATAATTTTTCTGCGGAAGTGCACTAAAACTAATTTTGATGCAGAGCAGTTTGATTGGTTCGACTCAACCAAGATTATTTACGCATATTTGGATATTATTGTTAGTTTTGGTTTCTATAGACCAAGGTGACATCAACAATTATTCTGAATTGATGATCATTGAGGAATGCCAAAAGTCTGGTAAAATATGCCTGAATAGGTATGATGTACTTTAACTATAATATTCTTCTATGAATAACCTGAGTTTGCCACAGATGTTTCGGTAATCTAGAGTATTGAACATAGTTCATATATATATATATATATATATATATATATATATATATATATATATATATATATATATATATATATATATATATATATATACATATATATATATATATATATATATATATATATATATATATATATATATATATATATATATATATATATATATATATATATATATATATATATATATATATATATATATATATATATATCCAGTGTGTCCCAGATTTGCTTCTCTATATAGGGATCTCGGTTCCTATTATACCTACAGCAAAGGTTAAATGGGGAAAGTTTTAGAGGAAACTTATTGCATTCGATATCTGGCTTCAGATTTACGATCGATCAATAAGTTTGGGAAATATCGGCGAAAAACCGAAAATGGCGGATTTCGTTTTTCGCCAGTATATCCAGAACGCAAATTTGACAGCTGTCAAAATGTAACATTATTCGAACACATTTTTAAGACAAATAAGATAACTTTAATTTTTCTTATGACCGCCATATTGGATTTTTCTATTTTTGGAAAGAGCCTAAAATTTTCAGTCTAGTGATATCTCACAAGTGCATTAAAGATTTTAGTGTCATCAAAATGTCACACTTCGTAAATTAGGTTTCAATGTTTTTAAAGGAGGCCATGATTTATTTGTTACAAGATTACATTAATAAGTAAGTAATGTACTGAACGCATTGAATTTTCAATACAACATGAACGTAAATAACGACTTAAAAAATCTAAATAAGCTTTAACTACTTTGTAAGTGGGTAACATTAATTTACAAATCTGCAAAATTACGTCCATTTGCATCGAGACATTTTTGACAATTGGTGACTGTTTTTCGTACAACCCTGGTAAGTGTATTTCGGTCAATATTTCTAAATGTGTCCAGAACTCTTTGTCTCAGGATTTCTATGGTCACGGGGGGATCAAATTCATAGATTTCAATCTTCGTGTGATCTCAGAGGTAGAAATCTAAGGGCGACAGGTCAGGGGTTCTAGCAGGTCAAGATATTGGACCATTTAAAGAAATTATTCTTTCGTCAAAGTGCTCTCTTAAGAAGTTCCTGACTTGAATGATATTGTGAGAAGGACATCCGTCTTGTTGAAACCAAGTTCTTCTTAATTCATCTTTCGTTAGAATAGCTCGTAAAGCTGGTACAACCTGATTTCGCAAAAGCTCTAGGTACCTTTGCCCGTTTAGGATGTAGTCAAACAAAAATGGTCCAATAAGTCGATTTCCTGAAATGATTAATAATTTATAAATAGGTGCCCAACAGTCAAGGATGGCAGGGTCGGCCCGGTGGTACTAGAAACTATAAATTATAAAGGGAAAATTATCTTTATTAAAAAGTAGATATTTCTTTCCAAAAATAATTATCGAAACATCCCGTAATGAATGAGCTTGTATACAGCTGAAACCTATTCAGCTTTATTATAAAAAAGAAAAACATATTTGGTTAGAGGGAAGAAATAGCCGTAATAAATTATTTTGTTGGTATTGCATATTAATTTCGGAAATACTAAATCAATTTATTTCAGTGTTATAATAATCTTAAAGAAGTACACCGTGCCTTAATAAAACATAAAATATCAAAAGAACAAACGCCTTGCGCTTTAAAATTTAAATTATTCGGAAATACAGCTGAACGCCTTTCTATAAATCATAATGAAAATAGAAAAATAATTCGACATTTGATTAATATGGTATTTTTTTTTCATAACGCAAGAACTAGGCTTCCCGGGTAATAATAAATCATTAAACTCAGACAATCAAAATAATTTTAGAGAATTAGCTAAATCTGCAGAAAATTTAGATAAAGTGTTAATAAATTTATAGAACCCAATTCTATTTTTATAGGTTCTTCGAAACTACAATACAAAATGCCTGAATAAATATGTAATACAATATCAAAAAAGTAAGTTGACTGACTAGAGTAGAACGTTTTACTTTTTTTTTTGTTAGATTGTACTCTTTTAGTATCATTAAAGAACTAAACAAAAAAAAAAAAGATTATTATTTGACCATCATTTGGTGCCTATTTAAAAAAGATTGGATTAACTTACCAATGATCCCACACCAAACGTTACTTCCAAATCTGATCTGTAGACGTCTCTCTGCCACTTCGTGAGGATTTTGCACAGCCCAATGATGCCTATTAAAGACTCCACAATTCGTGAACCTGCTCTCATCGGACCACAAGACATGATTTACAAAATCAGGATTTTCATTACATCTCCTAGTATACCACTCACAAAACTGTAGTGTCGTCTTGGAAAATCAGTTTCCTTAAGTCCTTGTATTATTATGAGGTATGGATGGATGGTACTTATTCTTTTTTAAAACTCTCAGTACTGTTGATTTTGGCACATTAGTTTCCTGTTCTACAGTTCTTACCGATGCACTAGGGTTTTCGTTGATAGCTTGTAAAATGTTTCTGTCTCGATTTTCATTGTTATTATGGTCTCTTTCCAAAAATCGTAAAATCCAATATGGCGGCAATAAGAAAAATGAAAGTTGAGGCGGGTTGCGGGTTAACAAAAAACAATGAAGACGTGTCGTATACGCCATCTTATTTGTCTTAAAAATGTGCCCGAATAATGTCACATTTTGGTAGCTGTCAAATTTACCGTTCTGGATATACTGGCCAAAAACGAAATCCGCCATTTTCGGTTTTTCCCCGATATTTCCAAAAAGAATTGATCAATCGTAAATCTGAAGCCGGATATCGAATGCAATAAGTTTCCTCTAAAACTTTCCCCATTTAACTTATTATATTATTATAGCATTAAATGCTGCAGGTATAATAGGAGCCGAGATCCCTGTATAGAGAAGCGAATCTGGGACACACTGTATATATGTATATATATATATATATATATATATATATATATATATATATATATATATATATATCTATTCATTAGATCAAAAAATCAAAAGAAATATGCTGTTTGAAAGACAATTTAATATTCTTTAACATGAGTTCAAATTTATCATAGGTGCTTACCGTTTATACGGCTGGCAGCCGAGACATAAATGAAGCGTATTTATGCGGTGGTTATAACGAGAATAACAAACTTGTGACAGATTAAAATTTTTGCCTTTGGTGTTAAAATTTGCACACTTTTCGTTTTTCACAATTTGATTTGTTTTCAAGTGTGTTAGTTTAATGCATATTACACCGCAAAAAGTTATTGCTTTAATCAAAAATGGATTTAGCCAGCAAACTGTTGCTCGATAATTGGATATGGCACGGGTAGCGGTTCGAAAAGTGTGGCAACGTTATGAGGATCCCTTCATAGACGACCTGGAACAGACAGAAAGCGATCTAGAATGGCTGGTGATGACCGCTTTATTTTGTCAACAACCTTAAGAAATCGTCACCTTTATGCAGTTCAAGTATAACAACAATTTCGTGAAGTACGAAGAGTGGCTATTAGTCAATGGATATTAAGCTCATCGTCAAGAACGCCTGCGTTTTGCAAGGGATCATCTGAATTGGACATTAGAACAATGGAGCTCTGTTCTGTTCTCAGATGCTGTTCAATGCTGCATTGAAAAACGGATTGCTTGTGGAGATCGTTTCTGCATGATCTGGGGTGCAATTTCTATGGGAGCAAGAACCGACCTTGGCGGTAGGGGCAGCAGTGGTAAATGGAGAGTAGGTTTAACTGGTGCTAGGTGCATTACGGAGATTTTAGCAGTTCATGTAGTATCTTACATCGACTACAATAGAGACGAATTTATTTGTATGCATGACAATGCGAGGCCGCACACCGCATGAATCTTGCAAGATTACATTACAGAAGTTGGCTTTCTGGTTATGGAGTGGCCACCTTGCAGTCCCGACCTAAATTCAATCGAGCATTTATGGGATGCGCTAAAACCATGAACTATCAGCTTATTGTCGCAGTAGAAGAAGACTGGCTAAACATCCCACAAGAAACAATAGCAAACTTGATTAGATATATGCCTAACCATATGAGAAATGTTACTAGAGCAAAAGAGGATCATACATATTATTAAAAATAAGTGTTCATTTAGATAATTGTCAATAACCATATTTTTTTAGTAATAAAGAAAGGCAAGTTGTTTCATGTGTTATTTTCGCTATGTTAAAAAACTTTAAAATGGGCCTTTTTCTATTAATTTTTTAATAAGATTGTTTTTATAATCTATAACAACATAAACTATACCATAAACTATTTTCTTCTATGAAAAAAAACATTTTATTCAACGAAATGCAACTTTAGTGATTTTTAAGCATTTTCTTAACACTAAAGTTAACACTTGCATCTTCTCGTTGGGCCTGTTAGACTTTTGTTTTTCTGGTCACTTCTTATAATTTCCACGGCATACATCTAGGATATTTACAATTTCGTGAGGTAACGAAGTCCATTTTTCGTTCAGAGCCTAACTTAAATCTTCCAATGCTTCTGGTTAAAATGTTCTCTCGATTAAGGTCAGACGATTGGATCGACTAAATTACTCTTTTTTATTTAGAGGTTATCTGAGTATCGGTTACCAATGTTTTCCCGATTAGGCCGAGTATAGTTATCGGCGTAAATAAAGTTAGCACCCATTTGGTTCATCAAATAGATTTAGTAGAATGATAGGATTTTTTAAATATCGTTATGTGGTAACCACCCTATTTTCCTATGACCATCAAAATAAAGAAAGCTTTCGAAAATTTTGTAAATATCCGAGTTTTGAGAAGCGAACTTCTAACAAAATTCTACTGTTTGCGAATGGTTTAAATTGTTATGTTTTATGGAAGTGAGATGCCCGTTAAGTCATAATTGCGCCGAATTTGTAGCTCCATAAATAAATTTCTTTAGTGTAAACCGCCGTGCGTGAAGTTAATGGTGCAATAAACAGGCTGTATGTACTATTTGCACTCCAGCACTTCACTCTACATTGATTCATTAGGTAAGATAAGTATCGCCATGGTAAAACAATGTTACTAAAAACTAAAGTTCAAAGTGCAAATATTTAAGGGCAATGAAAGAAATAACGATATAAAAATGCTTACAATAAATTTACCGGGAGATGTTACTGGCAATTAAATAAAGTTGGTTTTTACGAAAAGAAGACTTTTGCATTAATTTACTCAATTGCGCACCCAAATGAGGGTAATGTGGTAACAGCCATGTATATATGTGAGTATGTATCCATTGCTTGTTTTTGTAATTTGTAATTATATAATAATTGTCTATGACTCTTGTAACAGTGTAAAGGGAGGTTTCCAATTTTGTGGATATCGAATGGCAAACATATCGCATGTTCTTTATATTACTTTCCCACATTCTCCATAAATAATAAATACATTAAATAGTCCCTCTGGGTATATTAGGAAATCATGGTTCTTGGGTTTAGACCGTGTCAAATGGGAATTACTTTCCGACCTTTCACCTGCGATTGCACCTAGCATCTTCAGGGATCTTCACTGCACAAGATCAAAATATTGAAAAAGCTCCGATGAGCATATTTCTGGTATTTATACGCCACATGTTCCCACCGACGCGTGACTCACTGTGATTATTGGTTTCCATGCATTATGTAGAACGTAGTCCGCGTCTTTATTAAAATTTTTAGGGTGCTTGATAATTTCAATAGATTCTCTAATTTTTTGTTTATAATAACCCGATACTGATGCAAGAATCTTGGTATCTTTTACATTAATCATGTGTCTTATTGAATGCTTTCTTATACATCTTTCATGTTCCGTAAGTCTAGCACAGACCTCCAGCTGCACCTATATACATTTCACCTCAGGAACAAGGACTTTTATAAACTCCTTCTGATTGCAAACGAATTACATCTTTTGGTCTGCTTAAGCATTGGCCAATCTTTTTATGTGTTCTGAAGATTGTGTGATTATTGGATCTTAGCAGAATTCTTGCAAATTTATCTGTGGTACCCTGAATAAAAGCTAAAACTGCACTACTTGATGGTTGAGTTCCATTACTGGTTTAGGTCTGGGGTTATTATAATACCTAAGCGAACGCTTATTATCTTCAGTCTAATATCCGTTTAATTTTAAAGCTTCAGTCATTTTTTCTGTTTTGTTCGGAATTTAATTGGTATTACATTTTAACAAATCCCTAAAGACTAATGAATTCATGACGGATGGTTTCAGAGATGGATGTTGGTGAGAACTAAAATTTAAATATCTATTTTTATGTATCACTCTCCTGTAAACAGTATGACCTAGCGTACCATTCTCTTCCTTTTGTACTAACACATCAAGGAAGGGTATGGCACCATCTGACGCAATTTTCATAGTGAATTTTACATTAGAATGTTGCTGGTTTAGATAATCCAAAAATATAGTTACATTTCCTTCTTTATGAGGCCATATTACAAAACTAATATATACACATCCAAACCAACGTTTAGGTTTTAAAGGAGCAGATCTTAAAGCAATTTCCTCGAGAGCCTTGATAAAGATTTTCGCTACTACAGGAGATAGCGGATGATTATGGAGGCTTTCGAGGAAATTGCTTTAAGATCTGCTCGTTTACAACTTAAATATTGTATGTAGATTATGCTTTTGTAATATGGCCCCATAGAGAACAAAATTTACAAATATTTTTAGATTATATAAACCAGCAACATTCTAATGTAAAATTCACTATCGAAATTAAGTCAGATGGTGCCATCCCCTATCCTTTATTAAACGAATAGGAAATTATTTCAATAAAGTATCTATATATTTAAACACAAAGCCAGATTCTTCAGCAAGTCCTGCACCAATTTACATGATTTTTTTTTAAATGATCTGGTTACTGAGACCTCTCGACACTACTTTATTTTCTTTATAAAACCAATATGTTTTTTTTTCAATAACATTTCTGGACTATGTGGTGAATGCGCCCCATATTCTAATAATTCCATTTAAAACTTATCGGACTATGTAGCAGAAAAAAGCAGAACAAGGTCTGCCGGGCAAGCTAGTTTTATTTTAAATTGACTAAAACAAATAATTAACTAAATTTGCAGAATATATTAATATAAAGAATATTATTTGAGCAAAAAAAATTTGTGTTTAAATTATGTTCGTTATATTACGTATCAAAACATTCTCCGGACAGACTAGTTTACTTGGAAAAATATGTAATTTATTTAAATATTTGTTTCAATCAATTTAAAATTAGATACTTTATTGACTTGCGAAAAAATCCAAAAAAGAAATTTGTTTGTTATTATTTGGGCCAGTAGTTTCATCCCCAAATAACTTTATTCTTCGAATATTTACCGTGGAAACGATTGATGGGGCAATTGTAACCGTGGAAAATATCCACCGAATACAATTTTATACGGAGATGAAGATACTGGCCCTAAACGTAATAAATAATCTGGTTACGTTTATAAAATAAGTTAGTTATAAACATGTTTCTTATTTTGAAAAGTACTACGAGTTTTTTTTTGTATTTCATATGGGGCTTCAGTAAAATTTAACACCCTGTATCTCAAAAACCGCTCGAACGATTTTGTCGCAACAATGGTTAACTTTTATTCAAGCGATTGAAAACTATAAATTACTAAATTTTTAAGGGATGACTAAAACCACAATAAAGCATATTTATTATCTTTCAATATTGTTCTTTTGTATTCAATGGTTTTCAATCAGAAGTCTGCAACAATAGTTTCGATCGAAAACCGCATATTTTAGTTTTTCCATTTTAATCCAGATTTCACAAAACAAGAAAAACATCGTTAGCACTTCGTTCGTGTCAGTGATTTCTATTTCCGTTTTTCATGCGAGCTTTTATTTTCATTTTTAATACAAAACGTCCAACAAAGACCTTTATCGAAATAAACATCAACATAACCTTTATAGCACAAATTAAAATATTTGACCCGAATAACATTCTTTTAGTATAAGTTTCACAAAAAGATTTTCGCTAAGAAAGGTAATATTTAAATAGTTATTTGGCAGCAGCAACACAATTGTGAAATACCTTTGGTGAATAATCTGACCATTTTAATGATTTATCTTTCTGATTATTTGATCTAAAGTTTGGCGCGCAAATCTGAGGCTATAAAAATAATACAAGTATCTATGGAAATGGTGCATTACTCATTGGTGATTGGCTAAAACCCTACATATCCATAGAAACGGCTTGCTTTTGACAACCCCCCCCCCCCCCTTTCATTAACGCTTCAGATCCGTGAGGCGTACTATATGTAGGGTTTGAAAAATCATAAAAATAATATTATTAGTATAATAATGATACATATCAAAGTCTCACAACTGGGACACTCCTGGATCAGAAAGGATACAAAATTTAAGGAAATCCTAAATTATTGTGTAATGGAAATATTGTACTGCTATTCAACAAAGAGAAACACCTGGATCTGAATAATTACAGGCTCGTGACCCGCCTATTTCTAATCTATAAACTGCTTTCGGCTGGTTTGGTTTGAGAATGAACCCCATATCCACACTTCTTACTGATACAGTACATGGCTATCAGATCAGTCAAAGGAATGGAAAAAGACTAAGGCATTTGTTGTATATGGACGATTTAAAATTTGGTTTCTATAAATATTTAGGAAGGACATACAGGTGTCTTTTGGCCTCGTCAACTTCACCATTGTTCACATCAGAAGGGGTATGGCAACAGATCGTCAGTAATATCAAGCAAGGTGCTAGAGTCTAGTCCAAATTGCGGCAATCAATTCTTTCTAAATTAAATAAAAAGAAAGAAGGTATGTGCAGGTCTAGATTAATAAAGCTACTAAATATGAAATTATTTATTAATTTATATCAGCGGAATAACACCCAATTTTATTACAAAATAATATATTAAAAAGAATACTAAAGTACTATGGACCGAACCTAGAAAAATACAAATTTAGATACTTAAAAATTACAGCTACAAGAATAATCACAGAAAATTAGGATAAAAATAAATATTTTACCATTATACCAGGAACGGACAACAATTGTTGACATTTTGTTGGTATTTCTAGAACCTTGGTGAGAAAGAAGTTATATTTATAATTAGTTTTACGGGGAGCATGCCTGGCCTGGTGATGGTGAGAGGGAAGTTCTAATTTAATGACCAATCCAAGGAAAAAATAAATAATATGAAAAAGGTCATAGAAGACCAGTAAATCTGTGTCCAAACGTTGTAGGGTTCAAAAAGGTTTCAATATTTGTAAAATTGATTGCCTTTTAAAGATTCTGTTTAAATGAGATATATCTCATAAATTTTTGTTGTACCTTTTTAATCGATTGAGTATGAATGCTGTAATATTGGGCCAGACACGATAAACATACTCCTGATATAGTCGTTTAAGGGAACAATAAGGAGGTTAATTGAGGCCACATCTTAAAAAATCTTTTAGAATATCCTAATAAAACCCATCATCTGCAAAGCATAGCACAGTTATTCATGAAATGTATGAAATATAACTTTGTTGAGGATCAAGTATCCCACCTAGATCTTTAATTGGGAAGTATACTAAAGAGAAGGGGTCCATGATTGCCCTGTGATACCTCAGAAGGTACATTAATTTTTCAACACACTTTAAGACCCTCCTCTAACTCGTCTATATATATTTTTCAAGAAACTGCAAATATCATGGGGGTTGAAAAAATGCCAGAAACTTATAAAATCAAGTAACATAACAAAATTTTTAACGAGCAATTTTCTGGAATGAACAAGCACAAGAACTTGGTACTTTTAACAAGTTAACAAAATATATTCCCTAAGACTAAAGTATAACTTGTTGAAATCTGAAAAAATATATCTAAAACTATTAAGATGGAGACCTCAGACAGAATAGCACTCAGCTTGTTGACGTTGAGACTTCGAACACTGATTAGTTCAGAGTACACTACTCGGAGTATACCACCTGACATAAGAGGAGAATACTTTCCCCAAACAGGGCTGCTTAGTAAAACACAAATTTCTATCAAGCATTCAAAAAAGCCAACAATGACTACAGCTAACCAGATCTATTTGTGTCGTAGAGAACTGCTTTTAAGCCCTATACTTATAAAAAATGCTCCAATATACTTTCTACGAAGCTTGCCAACAGATGTTACCATAAATAAACCTGGTAGATGTAACCTGTGATAGATCTTGGGGTTAGCATAGTAATCTGCGTAGCGGAAATCAACTTAACCAGGATTTTATATAGTGCGCTATATATTGTTTTACTATTTCTTTTGCTCTGTTAATAACCATGACTGTATAAAATTTAAGATTCAAATTGTTTGGTCCCAATATCTCTCATCCAAATATATTTCTTGTGTTAGATTCAAAATACCATTATTGTAATTGTGGTATTATTTATATTGCTAAAAGTAGTCTACAAACAGAAAATATTTCTTATAACCAATTATATCATTGATATTTTCAGGCTAAAAATAGGTATTCAAAATACCTGTTTCCAAAATATGTTAGAAAGCCTTTTAATTCAATAGTACTGTCATCGTGTATTAAAATAACCATCAGACATATGACATATTTTATTAAAGTTAAATAAGTATCAAAAAATTTAAATTTCCCTGAGGTGAGGTTTTTTGATCCCTATTACGGTTTATATCCACGTTCATTTTCTCCACCCATAATATGCAAAATACAACACGTTGCGGCAAGAACATCGTTCGCCGACCCCGAAAAGGGTTACTGTATTTATGGGAGTTACGGTATAAAAGCAGGAACAAAATACGCTGTATTCAATGTTTATGCCTGTGTTTCCAGCTGAACTTTAAACTGCCAACTTTATATTGTAAAGCCCTATAATAGCAATGAAAGGAGGTTCTTTTAAAAGTTAATGCTCCGCAATGTTGTCGGATATATTCCGAAATTGGAATTCTTACAAAGTAATGTTATGTTAGCTGGAGCGCACTTTGCTACAACGCGGCTTACATACCTGAATATTTTTACTTCCCTGGTGAGAGGAAAGTGTTGTTATTGTGGAAAAATAACCCTCCGAGAATTTTGCAGATCTTGAAATCTTTTCCGTCAGTCTGTCGGTCTGCATATCGTTCTGCCTATGCGCGGTGTTACTCAAAAACTACTTATCCGATTGGTTTCAAATTTTGGTAAAAAAAAATTGATAAAAGCTTTTGTGGTGTCGATAAACCAATTTAGAATAATGAAGCGGCGACAATATAATACAAAAGTGAACCTGTGGTGCGATATCTCTCCATGGCATGGCATTATAGGCCCATATTTCCACAATAACACCTGCAACAGAATATCTTACTTAGAAATGATGGATACATTTTTGGAAACGAACTTTTAAATTTTCTATTAAATTTCTTTCAACAGGATGGTTGTACGGCACATTGCGCTCTTGAAGTAATAGAATGGTTTAACCGCAAATTTGGTACAAGATGGATCGGACAAACCGGCCTAATTTTGTGGCCCCCAAGGAGCCCTAACTTAACTGTAGCCGGCCTGTTTTTGTGCAGCCGTTTAAAATAAATTGTTTATGTTGCTCCAATACAAAATAATATTAAAAGCTCTTAAAATATTTTCATAGTTACAGTGTTGCCAGATGTACTGGTAACTGACATCAAACTCATAATTTTAAATGGGGTATTTAATCCTATATTTGTAAGGTCCAATTATATCTTATGTAACATGTCCTATATCAAAATTCGATGGTTGTCAAAGTAATGACGTTTGAAATTTCACATTTTTGACTTATCTTAGTTTTTAATTATCTGTCGGGTGAGATCAACTTTTTACCGGTAATTTGGAACTTCTGGTTATACCGGAAGTTGGTGTCACTCCATAGGTAATTAAAAACTAAGATAAGAAAGTGCAAACCGTTTTGCTACAAACCAAACCGTTTAGATTTTACAGCTAAATAAAGTATCAAAAATGTCAAATTTCAAACATCAATATTTCGAAAGCCATTGAATTCAGGTGCTACATAGAATATAATTAGAATTTTCCATAGTATCCAAAAATAGACAGTATCCCATTAAAAATTATAAAGTTGATGTCAGTTACCAGTAAATCAGGCAATACTGCAACTACGAAAGTATTTTTAAGAGCTAGATCGCAGCTATATACATGTACATATATATATATATATTTATATATATATATATATATATATATATATATATATATATAATCTGAACTGTTGCTAGTAAGAAATTGGATTAAGATATTTCGGATATTATAATCATTGTTGCTATTGTTAGGGTGTAAATCTATTATTATCGCATTAAATAGCCTTATTCAGTTTAAAAAATAATTTATTCATTACAAAATTCGAAGACCACTACATTTTTAAGCAGCAAACTAATTGGAAACCTATTTCTGAATCGACATTTTCTAACAACTTATAAGTTTTTGTCTCAATCGAGTACCTAGTATTTAGTTGGATATCCTATAGATATGGATATGACTTCAATTACTTTTAAACACCTTTTAAGCATGGACTGTATTAGACGTCTACAAGTCTCTAGTGTAATACTGATTCAAGCTTCTCTCATACCCTCGAATCCCTCGGCAAAATTTTAGAAGGTTCTTGAACCTAATTTCCTTTTAACTATCATCCAGAGTTCTGGACTACAAGATGGCCATTGTAAAACATCTACATGATTATCCTGAAGCCGAACAGTCACCCTCCTAACACAGTGCTTTGGATCATTATCGTGTTGGAATTTCCAAAGTGCTGATACATTTTCTTCTGCATATGGTTGCATCACGTTTTCCAGTTTGTTAATGTATTCAAGTTGATTCTTAGTACCAGTTATTCTATAAAGAGGGCCAACACCATTCCAGAAGAAGCAGCCCCATATCGTGATACAACCACCACCAAATTTAACTGTTTTCATGGTGTAGCGCGGGTCAAATTTGTTAATTGGTGGACGCCAAACAAAACGTTTTCTATCAGAACCAAATTTATTTACCTTGGATTTATCTGACCATAGTATCTGCTTTCATTGTTGGACGTTCCAAGAAAGGTGATTTCTAGCAAATTCCAAACGACTTCTTCGATTCACTTCAGAAAGGAAAGGCTTCTTCCTCGGTACCCGGCCAAAAAATGTATTTTCAACAGCTAAGTGCCTCGTTCAAACGATTACGTACACTTCGAGCACTAAATTTCCTTTTATTTTCAACAAAAATTTCTTTCCAAATATCAACTGCTGATTTGTGACAGTCTGTCTTAGAAATGCGAACAATTCGTCGATCTGTTTCCATACTCGTTTTTCTGGGACGCCGCTTCCTAGGAACAGTTCTAGTGTTCCATGAATCCTAAGATGATGACCAGCGTTAACCACCATCTTTTTGAAACGATTAACCATTTCTACAATATGTTGATACGAATAGCCTTTCCTTTAACGATTAATAACGACTTTTTCGCAAACCCTATTTGCAGAAATTCGAATGGAGATTAACATTACATTATTGACAGGAATGGAAGTCAACAACCCACTAAAGCTCTATGGTAACGATTGTCAATTTTAAAATAAGCCTTCTTGTTAGAAAATGTTGACTTTCAATTTTAATATAGGCCTACTTGTTAGAAAAGGTTGCTTCAGAAATACGTTTCCAATTAGTTTGCGAGCGGCAAAAAATGTAGTGTTATTTGAATTTTGTAATGAATAAATTATTTTTTAAACTTAATAAGGCTGTTTAATGATAATAGATGTATACCCTAACAATAGCAACAATGATTATAATACTCGAAATATCTTAAACCAAATTCTTACTCGCAACGGTTCAGATTTTCGTAAGGTATCGTTTCCAATTAGTTTGCTGCCATATATATATATATATATATATATATATATATATATATATATATATATATATATATATATATATATATATATATATATATATATATATATATATATATATATATATTGTGCCTTTGCCCTATGCGGGGCTCGCTAGTCTATGGCGGCCCGATGAGCTCTAATAAGAGCGAAATCGCGATCGTCGTTTGACTAAACTGGATCATTGTGTCTGCTGTGATGCAGAACATGTTCCAAACAAGGATCATTTTCTTGTTATGACGTTGGTGTATGTGGAATGAAAACATACTATCATTTAATGCTCCCAACGAAAGCTAGGAATCACAATGTAATTCAATGCCGGTCGTGGTATTAGCCAGCGGAGTAGTTGTTTTTGTGATTCTATTTTGCGCCTTTGACTTACACGGGGCTCGCTAGTCTATGGCGGCCTGATGAGCTCTAATAAGACCGAAATCGCGATCGTCGTTTGACTAAACTGGATTATTGTGTCTGCTGTGATGCAGAACATGTTCCAAACAAGGATCATTTTCTTTTGATATGACGTTGGTGTACGTAGAATGAAAACATACTATCGTATATATATATATATATATATATATATATATATATATATATATATATATATATATATATATATATATATATATATATATATATATATATATATATATATATATATATATATATATATATATATATATATATATATATATATATATATATATATATATATATATATATATATATATATATATATATATATATATATATATATATATATATATATATATATATATATATATATATATATATATATATATATATATATATATATATATATATATATATATATATATATATATATATATATATATATATATATATATATATATATATATATATATATATATATATATATATATATATATATATATATATATACATATTATATATATATATATATATATAATTTTGGGTATATACTAGCATGGTAAAACTAAAAAAAAGTTAACTGAATTACCTTAGATCTCAAGGACAGTTTCTGAAAATTGTACAATGCGTGTCGCATATGGAAAACTTATCTTTTTGGGTTTCTGTTAAATAACTTAATATAAATATTAGAACCTTATTATTCTAACAAAATGTTTTTTATCACTATGGAGCGAGTACATTTTCCTTAACTGCTAATAAAAGCAGATCTTGTTCTGCCTTTTCCGATGAATGGCGCGATGGGTTTCCAGTGGAAATATAAGAATGTGGGGCGCATTCACCACATTGTCCAGAAATGTTATTGAAGAAAAATATATTGGTTTGATAGATAAAATACGTAATAAAACACTACAAAAAATAGTATTCAAAGGCCTCGGTAACCAGACGATCGAAAATGACTTCCAGTTACTTCCTTTGGCCGATTTACCTATAAATATTTTTTCCCCATAATTTGATAAACAACAGTTATCGAGTTATGGCCGGAAACCATTCTTAATGGACACCTTGTATATTTAAAACACTCAAGTCAAAATTTTCAGCAAGTTCGTGACAGAGCTGTACTGCACCGATTTATATGATTTTTTTTTGACATGATCGCCTGGTGACCAAGACTCTTCAACACTGTTTTTTGTATTGTAAATTTATACAGGGTGTTTAAAAAAATCAATCAAACCGCTTGACGTAAAAAGCTGCATTTTGGCACACAGGTTGATAGTAAGATGTAATGTAAACTATTTTTATTATTATTTTTCAAAAATCAAATTTCAAGGGGATGAAGCCGTTCCTTAAATATTAGAATATTTTTTATTTAAAAATCGGTCAGTTTCTTCAAAAAAAAAGCTTGAACAGGTAAATTTTATTTAATTTTTGTACATATTTTTTTAAAATTTATACAGCGCAACAAAACAATACAAATGCAACAAAAAACGTGGTTTATAAAGAGGTATTTAAATAAGGCAATTTAAGTATCTACCTCTTTATAGCCCTTTCGTTATCGCGATATGCGAAGTGGCGGATACCCGCTACTTTCTATGATAAGGGAATTGTTACTACGAGATGACATTGAAGTATTCACTTAATTATGTGCTTAGAACTATATCTTACCATTGCCAAAAACAACAGAAAACATTAATTATCATATGGTACACTTTTATATATAATAAAATTGTATACACATACTTTCAGTTGAGTCCAATTTCTCCGTGTCCAGTTGATGTACGTCTTTTTTACCTTGTCCAATTGATATATGTCAAGCCGTTGTTCGTTGCTAATACCGCAGAGAATATTAATACTTTCGCATCTACTCATGAGATAATAATATTGGCTGGTTCTGATTTGTTAGGTGCGTAATCGATAGCAACAATATTGCTTCAAGGGTGAAAGTGCAGACTAATAACGAATTCAAATTAAAATCAATATTTAATTTCTAATTAAAAAAGGAAGTTGGAAAATATGTATTTAAGGATTTCTAAATTGAAGTATGCATCAACCATTCCAAAATAATCAATGTAGATATATAAAAAAATACATAGGGCCGAATTGGGGTCCTCTTCATTCATTGAAGTCGATTAAAGCTACATTTCTATGTCATTTCGAAATCAATTTATATCATTTTCGACGTTCTGCTCTATATAAAGATCTTTTCACGATATTGTTTTTATTTGCCCCAAGTTTCAGGAATAACCTTAATGACACACGCCAGTCTAGCAAACCATCAATCATTCAGTAAGACACAGACACATTTGGACACAATTAGTTGAAACGCGTTCCGCCTTTTTCGGATTGATGCCCACGGGTTTGTGTATAAAACGCAATTATAGAAAAGCGGCCCTAATTATCTTCTGGCGTTCTTATTTCCTTAGAGTGATTAATAAATATAGGTTATTTCCATCAATTTATCCTAGCCTCTTTTTGTGTTATGTATAAACCGATAGCTAATGAATTTTCCTAATTTCCACTTTCTAACGTGACGTTTCTTATAATAGAACATTATTAAATAAGTAATTCACTAAATTCCTTTTTTTATATTTTTATCACGGTAATGTCCTCTGGCTTCACTTATTAAAAACAAGCATTTTTAACGAGAATTGATTAAATACTTGCTGCACAAATTAATTATCTTTTACTTATATCTAAAGTAATTTGCATATTAAAGACTTCTTTTTATATGTAATACCCCTTTCATTGTAACATGAAGACCCGCATTAGTAGACCTGAAAGGGCGCCTTTTCTTACAATGAATAAAGACTTGACGTAATATTATACCTCAAAATCTATACTGTGTTTCACATTCACAATGAGCCCCCTCCGTAATACAAGAACTATCTCGCTACTTGATCAAAGTGGCTTCTTATATTACCAGGAAAATGTTTTATCTATATAAAAAAGCGTAGTTTATAAAAGATAGAAAGAACATCAGGGTTAAAGCTTTCATTATTTCTAAGGACAAATAGTGGTAAAAAAGACAAACGCCGCTAATGTTCATCAAGCGCCAACCGGACAAAAATATTTCCGTTCCTGGCACATAATATAGTTTCATGTCTTTTTCTTCTTTTTCTTAAAATAAATACTTAAAAAACTTAAAAAGAATATAAAATAATCTTACCATGAGACGTAAATCAAAAGGATTCCAAAATAGCGTCAACAATCAAACATTAAACATCAATAATTTAGAATACACACAGCACATTGTTATTTCGTCGTAAAAATTTCAGGCAAACACTTGAATTGAATTAGAATAGCTGTTGGAAACAAAAAACTGATGTAGGTATTTATCCTTATCATCATATTTTTTTCTTGGCTTTTTTAGTGGTTGCCAGAAAGTTTTTATTATTTAGATTTTTGATTTGTTTTAAATGGATTGGGAAACTTAGATGATAATAAAATCAACTTTGTTTTTCCCTAATTCAATAGACTCGTATATCTCTTTTTTTCGTTTATCAGTTTCCGTTTTTAAAATTTTTATTTTGGTCTAAGTAACATGGAGAATCGCAGAAAGCTGCATTACACCAGCTCATACGCAAAATAGTGGCCACTGGAAGCCCTCAGTATCATTGCCAAATGTGATTTTGATATTTCTCAAATATAAATTTCTCGGTGCCCCTTGCATGTGACAATACACTTATTCAGATGCTTGTGGAGCGCATCCAAAGTATACAATACATGTGGTATAAAATGAAAGGTAATTCTGGAACTTCTCAGAAAATATTTGATCTATTAAAATCGTATTTTCAGGAGCCGAGAAATCGAGATTCTTAATGAGATAATGACTCATAAGATATAAGAATTAATTTGTTTAATTTGTTTGTTAAATTGTTAACGGCAGCATGAGTTATTGTTAGGGCCATACATATGACCACAATAATAAGGAAATGATAATACAAGGGCCTCTGATAATAAGACTAAGTTTTCTACTCAACAACCTACGGTTACTATATAGCAGTTTCAAATTCATAAATGATTTCTGGATCAGATTTGTGATATTCAAAAATCAATCCAGAATCAATGAGTAAGCCGACAGATATTACGCAATCCTTTACAGGCAGAAGCGTCTTATTAATTTGAAACTGCATCACGTCACCAGCCATGCATGACTTCCTACCCTATATATATATATATATATATATATATATATATATATATATATATATATATATATATATATATATATATATATATGTATATTTAAAATAAAAGTTGTAAAATAGAGCGTTAAAAAATGTGTCTAGTTGTAAAAAATGACAGATAAAGTAAATTTATTTTTGATTTTGCATGGTTGGTTTTATTTAGTCTGTAAATATGGATGTTTTTAAAAAATCGTTAAGAATATCTGTTATTAGTGTAGACCTATACTTAATTAATAAATAATTGAAGCAATCTTCTATTAGACGAGTGAGATGAAGAGGAGCTGTTTAATTTCTGAGGCCATAGGTAAATAATTTTTATAAATGATAATAAATAAAGCTAATATGATGTATGTTTTTATAAAAGCTTCCTTCCAATTACTCAGTTATGGTTTTTATTTTGGTTAATTTTTTTACAAATCAAATATAAAATTAAAAAGCTAACTGTAACTTAAATTATATACATTAACGAGTATGGTTAGTTTACTGGTCACCAATTCCACGAATAGCGATTATTCTAAAAAAAACAAATTGTTGTATTAGAGAGAAATCATCGACTTTTCATTTTTTGGGACCTCAAGCTACTTTTGGATACGAAAGCTATATGTAAAGAAATGATCCATAAACCTACAAAAACTAAAACAAGTAATGCGTAAAGAATTTTACATTTAAATTATTGAATCTTAAATGAACTAGGTTTACTATAAGCAAAAACGTAGAGTCTTTATTTTTAAACAATGTATAGAATAGTGAGGTTGACATAGGAGAAACAGGATTTAGATAGGGCAACCTCTTTTGGGAATCAGTGGGGAAATTGATGCAAAATGAGTTAAGTACTTGTACAATATAACCCTAGATTTCTAGTGGTAATCGATTTAAATTTGAAGATACTCAATTTAAATTTGGCATACAAAAAACCGTAATCAAAGTCTATAAAAAAACTGCCAAAACACTTTAGAAAATTATACAATGGGTAACTTTTTTCAGAATACATCCTATTTAACCCTTTCAAAACTGTAGCGACTGATTTAGTTTGGTACATATATCAGACCATGTCACTTGAACTTATTGACATGTTGATATTTTAGACTTTTTTGAAATAATTTAGAAAAATGTGTTTAAAAACAAAAACAATTTTGAGGATTACAAGAAAACCATAAAAAATGTCCATGTTTTTAAACGCATTTTTAAAGCTGTTAAAAAAATCCAAGGGACATCAAATTTGTAAAATAAAGAAAACAATCAGATGTTATCGAACTATACCAATTTTCTGGGGGTGGTCATCACATCTTGTGTGATGACCTAAAAAAAAGTTACACCCTGTACAATTTTCTAAAACGTATTTTGATAATTTTGTAGACGTTAATCACAGTTTTTCGTGTGTCAATTTTGTTTCAAATATCTCCGGAAACGTACAAGGCAAAAACTAAAATACCCATCTTCATAAACTTTTTTAAATATTTCTAAATGAAAAATGAGTAGAACAGTTATTCCAAATATTGGAACGAGATCTCCTGACAAGCATATTTCCGAACGGTGAACAAAATTGACTAGCGTTATTAATATATTGGGAGCATTGATTTTATTTTAGCAGACAGGCATAAATAAAGCTTAAATAATTAGGAGCCATACAACTGTATCATGAAAAACTGATACCGACTTAGACAATAACTCAGATTTTTATATACAGGGTGGTTTTTTTTTAGTGCGAGAAAGTCTCTGTTGTTATGGGAAATAGAAAACACGTTTTCATACGAAAGTCGTAAAGCTGGTCGAGGTGTACATGCTTAAAATATTTTCTTGTATACAGGGTATTCTATAAAAGCGTGACAAAAAAGTGTATTTTTAAAATAGAAACCGATATCTTTAAAAGCGGAACTGATATCATCGTAAAATACTGCCTATAGTATACTATTTTAATTTGACCACCGTTGCGGTGTTGCCAAGCTATTCAAATTTCTTTAGAAAATTCAGAAAAAAACATCGTAAAATTTCGTTAAAAAAATTACCTGTTTAAACTTGGTAATAATATTATATGGTCCTTTAAACATCATAGATGATGCAATAATTGCGTAATAGAAATTTGGCCACAACTGATACGGGGTGTTTTTTACGACGGTCCCAATATAGTAACTTGTTTTGTAATAAAACTCCATGTTTTAAATGAAACGCTCTGTATATTAATCGGCCATCTTGCAAGCCATATCATGCTCTTCAAATTTGCAATTACGACCATTATCCTAAAATCAGTCGTTTTGGCAATATATTAGTTTTTCTGGAAAATGCCTAGATAATATCGGTAATCTTTGATTTTTATTCCTATAGAAAGAATCATGATTTGGATAAAAATATACTCGTTATATGGCGAGCGTGGCGCCATTCGTTGTGTGTTTCTTGTTCGGCGCTTAAGGTCTCTGGTTCGATTCCGATCTGAGCCAGACTTTGTTAAGAATACATAATGCGCTCGCCTGATGGGTTAGTGGTGGAGCGCTCCATCAGTAATACGCTAAAATCCCCTCTCAAATAGCGTCGTTCAGATTCGACGATAAACTGTAGGTCCCATATACCTACTAAATAAAGTAAATTACAGCTAAGACATATCCAGCAGTAGATCAACAGGCTGTTCATGATGATACTCGCTACTCATCAAAAATATAATTATATAACGTAGAGAAAATTTTGTCAGAACCTCGTCAAGGCAATACGAAAAAAGCTAATACAACAAAACAAATGTTATAATTAAAGCAGGTGTTAAAAGATATCCACTATTCATTTAAAAGCAAAGAGTAAATGTAAAAAATTAAGTAATTAAAACAACAAAATGCCTAACATGCAGGTACAATTGTATCCGTTCTTCAAATGATTTACTAACTTCACTCAAGGTAATATTTCTAGAGTTTCCAAAAACTTCGGTAATATGATTCTTCATATCTTCTTTGGGGCCATTTTGTATACTTCTTCTTTCACATATCCCCACAAAAAGAAGTCCATTTTTGTTATATCTGGAGAGCGAGGTGGCCTTCCATGTAAACTCCCTCTTCCAATCCATGTGTATATATAGAAATTCACGGTTTAAGTTATCATGAATAGCGGAAGTGTGATGGACTGGAGCTCCAACGTGTAAATACCACATGCTATTTTTAATATTAGCAGTTAAATTGGTAAATAATTAATAAGCGCGGTAACTCATTTTGTAAAAACTGTAGATACATTGCGCCTGTTAGTTTTTCTTCGAATAAATAACGACCAACGACAAAATTCTCCACTACTCTATCCTACACATTAAAGGACCATACTAGTTTGGCTTTTAGTTCTAATAACTTGTGGATTCGACGTTTCAATTTTTTCATAATCGACTCTCACTATCTTAACATAACGATCTAACAATTTCTCGAATGTTTGCTTCTTTAGCTGTCGTCTTCCGGGATAAGCTTCGTGATATAGTCGCTGTGCAAGAAAATAGTTTCTGTTACTCGCACCTATTATAAACACTATGTCAACTAATTCCTCCTTTGAGAAATTCATTAAAACTTTTTAACACTTGTACTTTCTTAAAACTTGTCAGGAACAAACTATGAATAAACAACTCAACATGTATGAAATGTTTTATTGTACATGTACATGCTAAAAAACTGACGCTTTTAAAAAGGTGGCCATGACTTAATTCATAACAAATTATCAGATGACATGTCAGAAAAAGTTTTTTCTATTTCCCATAACAACAGACATATTGGACTTTCTCGCATTAAAAAACCACCCGGTATGTTGAATGACTCAATGTATTTTATTAAACGAACATACTCACAGAATATCAAATCAAATGACTCTTCGCTTTATAAATTGAGAATACCTAATAAAGAGAAAAAGAAAAAAGAACATTTCATTCAACTTCTTCAAATTTTAAAAGAAATTAACATATAGTTTCGATTTTATTTAGATCATAAACATGATGTGTCTGAAAATAAGTATTTATGTATTAAGAAGTCAAAGTGATACATTGCCGCGATAATTTTGGGTTCGAATTATTCACATAATTTTTTTTACAAACGCTGTTAATAAGTTCCACTGACAAAAAAAATTCTACGAGTGTGTGGAAAATGGCTCTTCCCACACTATTTTCTGTGCGGTAGACATTTTTCCCGCACTAGTGCAGGAAGCAATTGCCAAAGTGAAATAATTACTGTGAAGTTGAATTTATTGTAATATGGAACATGAAATGATGATGAAAAAATCCGTACCTAGATATGAACAAGAATATTCGGTTTTTAACGTTTGGTGTTACAAAAAAAACGTACATACATGGGACAAAGAAGAGGTTTATCTAGCATACTCTGCCCAACTTTCTGAAAAGTTAAAGCCGTCTACAATATTGTACAAATTTTCCATGCTGAAAACAATGATAAAGCTAAAGAGAAATGTGGAGATAAGCAAATTTTATAAGGTCTTTATTAAACAAAAATCTAAGAAATCTAAAACGTTGACTAAGGAAAATATCGCCAATTTTTTATCCGAAGCTGGATCTTGCCGTCGCCAAGAGCTAATAAATTTAACTCTGGATGATATTGAAGATAAAAAAGACAACTTAGTGATTAAAATACTAGACACAAAGACACATGTTACACGAACGTTTTTTACTGCCGGTGAAACTTATATTTACTACTACAGAACATATATATAGAATTGCGTTCATCAATCACGAATTAAAAAAATAGGAAAAATTCCCGCCGATATAGCAGGATTCCCTATGTTTCAAAATCCTGAAGAGTTTACCGGTTATTGGTTTAAAAGGTACTCCGCAATCTTATTGGCGAATTCTCCTGAAACAGATACTATAGATCTAAAACGGCATGGAGGATGGAAATCTTCCTCGGTTGCGGAAAGTTATACATATAGAGGAATTAGTGGCATAGAAATCGCTAATAAAGTTTAAAAAAAAATTTTTTCAAAAATAATACCATACTTTCACTCAAGTCGATATCATGTCTGCAGCCTGCAGCTACAACTATCACTTCTAACGGCACTTAAGTTTCCCTGTGTCTGATACTGTATACCGTCCTGCTCAAAAAGTTTGTTTGAATTAACCTCAACCTTAAATATATCGCAGTTTTCATAACATTACTTATTATAAATACTGTTTAATAAACTTTTTATTTCGCCTTTTGTACACTTGTATTTTATTTAAAATATTTATTTATAATATTTTTTCACCTTTCATCACCCTTAGTGCGCTCGTAGAAAAATTATAGTTCCTAACGCTTGTGGGAAGAAATTTCCGGCCTTTCCACACTTGTTAGGAAAATAGCTATTACGACACAAGTCCAGAAAATACTGTTTCTTTTGGACGCGTAGGTAAGCACTACTTTCTCAAAGAGAAAGCGTCTTCCTTACAATTATTATTTTTGGCAACCATCCGGAAAGTACCCACTTCTCGGACGCTTTTTCCTTAATAAAGTAGCGATTTTTCGACCTTCGGGAAGTGCCTATTTCACGGAGCAGGCCGTAAAAGCGCTACTTTCTCTGTGTTTTTTCTACTCGTCCAAAAAAACAGTATAAGTAGTTTTTTTTTGTTTTGGTGTACTTTAGTGTGTTGTATTATATTTGTAAGTTATTTTTTCGGTTTTTTGAGTGTGATTATTTAACAAGGTTCTCCCTGTTAATTGTAATTCTGATGATGCCTGAAAGGACGAAACAAGTATCATGTTAATGTCTTAAAAATTATATTGTACTGAGACCGAGACTTGGAGTCTTTATCTTTCTATTTTTCTTATAAACGAAACCAGACACTTGAGAGGTACATTGCAGATAGGGAGTTCAAGTTTGGGTATTATCTGAAAATGCTAGAAGTATATTTATACTGGACTAGACAAATAATACTAAAATTAAAAACTTACTTGAAAATAAACTTTTTTATTCAGTGTCTTTTCTGAAACGTTCTGCTTCTGTACACAGGTCAAACTTGAACTTTTAGTTAAAATACCGTCTATCCCCCGCATAATATTCATAATCGGACTAATCCTTACGTTCTAGTAAATATGTTTTATAGGCATATTTACTGATTTTATTATTAAGTGAGTTCAAAGATCTCTTTCTGTGAAGACGTGCTATCAAACTGTGTACCGCTAAACATGAATGTTCCTGTCGAAACTCCACCTAGCATGAGTAGAAAACGGACTCGCGAGTCAGTTAATTGGAAAACGAAAGAGGTTTCTTTTATTTGCCATAGGTATAGTATGATTTTTTGTTGTGCTATCTATTAATATTAACACGTATGCATATACACATACACGTATTATCCTTATCATAAAGTAATATTTTTCCTGTTAATACAAAACACTTTTATATATAATATTATTTTATTTCTTTTAGGTATACGCCAAGAAACCTCCAAACTTTCCTCAATGTGAACATACCTAAAAATTGCGGACATAGCTAGCTTCCATGGTAAATTGTATGCATCTAAAGAAAAGTGTATCCAGGATGCCTATTTGCTAAGATACTGTCGTATTACAGATGTAAAAAGGCACCGCCCGAAAGGAGATGAGGATAAAAAACCTCATAATCTAAGTGTTCAGTATTTTGTCAAAGGAAAACTAACCGACGAAACCGTTCCAGTTTGTCGTACTTCGTTTTTAAGAATATTAAACCTAACGAACCATCGAGTATTAGGTGTGATCAAACGATTTAAAAGCACTTCAGAGATGCCAAAAAAAATGATGGTGGCGATCGCACGAGCCAGAAAAATACAGCAAAACTGCTAAACGTCATAAACTACACTAAAAAGTTTGCAGTTATTGAAAGTAACTATTGCAGAGATAAAAGTTCCAGGCAATACTAATAAAAGAATGTGGCGATTCTACATCAAGGATAACCTTGAGTTGCCAGTGAAAGAATGTTATTTTCGACGAATCTTCAATACAAAATTTAACCTCGGTTTTAATGACCCACAAACCGATATTTGTTCAAGATGCTTGGAATTCAAGGAGAAACTCAAACATACAAAGGACAAAGGGCAAAATCAAAATTTGAGAATTGAGCAGTGAATTTATAAGTTACGTGCGAATACGTTCTTTGAAGCTCTTAGAGAGAAGAAGGACTATATGGTGACAATATCATATAATTGCCAGAAAAATCTACCCCTCCCCAAAATTCCGGACCAACAAACTTACTATAAGCGTCAGCTTTTTGTATACAATTTTTGAATAGTGGTGGGGACCTCTAATTCTTCTCTAACGACTGACAACGTATTTGCATACACCTGGATGGAATCAGATTCGTCAAAAAGATCCAATGAAATAGCATCTGCTATATTTCATAGATTGCAGCAGTTAAACTTGGAAGGGATCACTATTTTGCGACTACGCTCCGATGGATGGGTTGAAAAATAAAAACATTATAGTTATTACTATGGCCGTTACTTGGATGGCCAGATGCGCTCCGAAGGAGCTTAAAACTATAGAGTTGGTGTTTCTGGTCACAGAGTACTCCTACATTCCACCGGACCGAGTCTTCGCGAATATCGAAAAAAGAAGGATTCCTGAAGAGTACTCTCATATATTTCAAGAATCTGCCAGCGTATGTCAGCTTGGAAAGAACTGGTTAGTGTATGATTGGAAAAGTGCAGGTACCGACAATATTTTCTTCTTCTTCTTCCTCACATTTCAAAATTATCTCATGTAAAAGGATAATAATTTCAAGAACATCGGGCAAAGATATTTTGGTACAAGGGGAACCTTATTACAAGCATGTCGTTAATGTTACCAAAGGGATCTGTAAAAAAGGAAAATGTTGCCAAAATATTAATCTAATCGAAGTGGATCTACAGGTTAATACAATCAAGCCCGAAAAGTTAGCCAATATTGATAAATTACTAAACGGCCATTTTGAAAATGACTGGAAGAGCAATGCATCAAATTTGAGTTTGGATTACTATAAAAGAGTTCCTAACAGAGTCCAAATTGAATATTCTGATGAACCTGAAGAAACTCTTTGTAAAGAACAACAGGACGACAATAGATATGTTTGAATTTTTTGGAATATTATACGTTGGTTAAAAACTTTTTTTTGTTAGTCAGAAATAAACGTTTTTGATAAATTATTGGCGTCATATTTATAATATAGATATTTAAATACTACTAAAATTTAAACTTTTACTATTAACTAGTTTCAAAAATTGTTTGGTAAAATTCAAAACCGGACAAATCCACACAAATCACATTTTATTAAACATCAAGGCTAATTTTGCAGATTAAAGAATGAAAGTTTACAAAGAGTTAGCTTATATACTACTGAAAGTATTGGGTATTCTCCTCACTCCGTTTGGAAATGAAAGTTTTTCGCGGTTTTCTCGATTTCACTTAAATTGGATCTGTCCGGTTTTGAATCTAGGCGCCTCAAATATAGTCTTCCATCTATAATATATTTGATATACAAAATTCTGTTTAAAATACTTGCAATTAAATAGATATTTGTAAATATCTGGACCTAAATATATCGGACTAAAACTTATGTCTTATCAAAGTGTTTATTATGACGTTTATCAATAAAATATATCCATCACTACCTGTCTTACAAAAGGCTATTGTTTTTAAACACGACTAAAATCTGCATTGTTTTGGCAAAAGTCGATGTACCTAGTTTCTATATTTTTTTTTTGGGCGAGTTAGATTATCCATCCCTCGAGGGAACTTTGGGGCCACATAAACTATTCCTGCATCTCATTACTCTTTTCGCAAAAAATAGTTAAATTTGGGAAAATTTTAAGGGCAAAAACAGTTTTTTTTGTTAATAAGAGAGCCTGAAAAACTAAAAGAACTTTTGATAAAGATGTCGTTTGATAATGATTTTAAAATGACTAAAAATTAATACACAAATTCAAAAAATATAGCTAAAGAACATAAAAAGATTTACGTTCTATAAAATGTTTTTTTTAACAGTATCCTGCTCATTTACTATTACTATTAGAACTGAGTAATAGTACACCTTAAAATATTGATTAATTTAAAAGTTCAATATATTTTTTTCTAGTGGGCCGATTTCAATGATTTTTTTAGCAATTTGTAGCTAAATTATTTAACTTTTTAGTCTCTTTCTAAATTAAAAATGAAAGTTCCTATCCTATAGTCTATTATCTATATCTCAGCAAATGTTTGAAACGCCCTGTAGAATCATTTAGCAAAGTAAGGAACTTAAAACTCATTTTATTATCAAGGTAGAACTTTTATAGATAATTTGTTTTTTGTTTCTTTTCCATAACTTTATTTTCATTGGATATACAAAAGTTTAAACAAGATACTAACATTTTTTTCGTAACTTTTATTCATACATTACATACAATCGCAACTTTTCCATTGTTCTAGGGGCGGGTACAAAACTTAGAATTTTCCTACCGAGAATATCCCAGACACGCTCGATAGGATTTAGATCTGGGCTGTGGCCAATCCATTTGGGATGTTGGCACCATTTAAGTATTCCCTCACTATCCGCGCCGTGTGGGATCGCGCGTTATCATGCCTTAACAGAAAATTATCCCCCACCAATTGTGCATTTGTTTTCCCTCGTATAATAGACAGATGGGAACATTTTTATCTTAGAAAGACACTAAAAAGTCAAATAATATAGCTACAAATTGCTAAAAAAATCATAAAAATCGGCCGACTGAGAAAAATATATTGAACTTTAAATTTCATCAAAATTTTAAGGTCTGTGTATATTCCTGTCTAATTTACTGTGTTTTTTAGTTCTAAGATCTCGGAAACAAATTATTACAATATCTACACACACGGAATTATCGAAAAATAGTTAAAAAAATTATTTTGTTGTAAGCAGATAAGATTTTGTATATGGATATAAAATCGCAATAGAAAAATTCTTTTAAAATCCGTTCAAGAAATGCTATTTTTTTAAATTTAATTTTGACACTGACTGAAAATAATAACGTTTCTCTATATTATTTCTTTATTCGAGTAAAGCACAATCTAAAGCAGAAGTCAAAATTTTTCCTGAATCCATTAATAAATAAAATTCTCATTGTGCGGACTGTGAGGATAACATAATTTACGTTTCTTAGGTATTTCCACAAAAATCCACAAGTATGTACTAAGAAATAAAATTAACCATCTGGGCATGAAACCATGCCTAGATTTATTTGTTGACGAATACAGGACAAAATGACAAATAAGCGCTAAGAGACACAAAGTCTGATGAAGGTAGTTGTTTCTTCTTGGTAACCACATTTTTATTAAGACCTCCCTCTTGACAAAAACTCAAAACCACCATCATGCAGCAGTTATTACTGAAAGTGGCGGATTGTCGGTAGAAAATTATTATTTGTCTGCCTAAATATTTACAATATAAAAAAAAGTCACTTCATTTTATATATTTAAAATAATTAATAGTTGGGGTAGCTCTAATACATTTCCCATAAATATTTTTTGTTTTACATAATCAATTTAATTTTTGTAACATAACTATATATCACAATTAAAATTCCATTCCGAACATTTTGACAGGGATAGTGCAAAGTTATCACAAATTTACCAATTTTTCGAATATCATAAGTCTTTACATAACAAGAGAGCCTGAAAAATTAAAAACACTTTTGATAAAGACGTCGTTTGATCATGATTATAAAATGACTAAGAATGAATATACAAATACAAAAAATACACATAAAGAACATAAAAATTTACATTCTATATATTGTTTTTTTTTAACAGTATCCTGTTGTTCTACTATTACTAATAGAACTGAATAATACTATATTTCTGTCTAATTTACTTACTAACTTTAATTTATTAAATTTGTATTGTTTCAAGAAGGGTGCTTTTTTAAATTCATTTTATAGAGAACTAGCATATTCAAAATTATTCCTGGTTCTTGTTAATTGGAATTTTTTTTTTCGGGATCTGACTGAATACTCGTCGGCATAATAAAATCTCGAAAAAAAATTATTACACACGGAATTATGGGAAAATTGTAAAAAAATAATTTTATTCTAAACAGATAAGATTTTGTCTGTGGACAAAAAATTGCAATAGAAAATATTCTTTTTAAAATCCGTTCAAGAAATTTTGATACAACAAGAATGGTAACATTTCTCTATATTATTTCTTCATTCAAATAAAGCATAACCTGAAGCCGAAATCAAAATTTTTTCCTGAATCAATTAATAAATAAGTTTCTCATATTGTGCGAACTTTGGGGAGAGCATAATTTTCATATATTCGTTTTTTATCTTTGGTAAAAAAACACAATTTCTATAATCAATATTCAAGAAAAAACAGTATTTTTTATGCTTATAATCATTTGATCTGAATTTTGCTAGTAAAAATTATATACTAAGAAAAAAATTCACGTTTATTTGTTGACAATCTGACGGACACAGGACAAAATGACAAAGAAGCGCTAAAGGACACAAAGTCTTTTACCTGGATTCATGCACGAACGGTTCAGCGTACTCATTTCGCATCCTGCGAGGTAGCGGTGGAGGACGCTGGTTGGTCGAGTAGTACCCGTCCATTCTGCCAATTTTAGAAACTAGAAAGAAGTGTCACTTTGGGATAGCGGCACATACAAAACACATCACATCTTTGTCGCGATATCGAGCGCGGCGCGCACTTCAATGAGTCCGATGTCCTTCAGTGTCCTGGCGCTTAAAGTTTTACGATACGGAATGTGCTGTGCACTATAAAGTTCTAAAACGAAACGGTAAACGGGGTTCCGCTAATGCGGGTAAGTCGAAAACGGTGTCTTTATAAATGGGTATTTACGTTGAGGCAGGAATAATATGTGGCGGATCGAACACGCACGCTTCGTTCAACAGTTTGCAGCGAAGTGGGGTTGATGCGGAACAACGGCGGTGCGAGTTGGGGGTGCGAACGTCATAGGGTTGCGCCTGCGTCTCGAATTCCACCCCCAGACTCACCCCTATGTCGTATCTGTCCTGTCGCCTCACCTGCCGCCTCACCGGACTACGGCGACGAGCGATACTTCAAACGCAGGCCGCCGCCGCTCAGCTTCTGGATTTTATTTTGCAGAAACTTTTGCTATGGCAGAATTTCGCTGCTGCTGTTGCTGCGAAAGATTGACAGCTAGATTTGCCTGGAACCGAGAACACATCGGAAACGATGTTTGTTTTACGGAAAATACTGAAAGATAATTCTGCTTTTATTCGTTCAATAGATAAAACACGTGACTTGGAATTGTATTTATTGCAGAATTATGTTAATACATTAAACATTTTCTAGTTTTATTGTAGCCCAGATAATACTTAGCAACTCTTATTTTTATTGCTTAAATATTTAATTTCTTCTCACTAAGATACATGTAAATGCTTTTGTCCCTATTCGTCTCGTTCTTTTCAGAACGATAGTAGTGAACGGATGTACACCCGGAATGAAAACATTATATATATATATATATATATATATATATATATATATATATATATATATATATTTCTTTATTTCAATAGTACATTACAGGTCAAAAAAAAAAAGAAAGAAAAACCCAAGTAGTACACTAAGTAAGTTAAATATAAACTTATAAAATTAAAAGTAAGTACAGTTAACGTCAGATAAAATAACAAGTAGGTAAAGAACAAAAATATGGAACATAACAACCTAAATATATATAAACATATGTGTATGCGTGAGTGTTACAAAATTAGATAAAATATAAGGAACGATAAGAAGTAAAAGGAACTCAAGTTAAAAAAAAGTTTAGAGCAAAATCAAGTTATAAATATATATATATATATATATATATATATATATATATATATATATATGTGATCATTGAATGTTTCTTGAACCATTGTAAATATATAAGTTTCAGCAAAGTTTTCTTGGGAATTTTGGTTCAGTAAAATAAACTGCGAGGTAGTGGGCAGCTACATAATTTTATTTTATTTTTTTTCCAGGACGTTTCGTTGACTTTCGTACAACTTTTTCAACTGGTTTATAACGTGTCCTTGACCTTAAATAAATATATACGATTTACAATAAATAAACTTACCATCAGAAACAAAGATCCAAAATGCATTAAATGCGATAACAATTGTGTAACACATATGAGATATATAACACGAAGCTGACATTTTGTATATTACATTAAAAACAAACACAACGTGAAAATATAATACACCAGTCACATACATAGAACGACAACAACTATTAAAGTCGACTGCTACTATATTACAAATAAGCCATATAGGTGCTATGAGAATTCTGTTGTTTTTTTGTGCTGTAAGAGTTAAAAAGAAATTATTTTACGAACATCCAAAATACCATTGTTGTTTCATTTCTTGGATTTCATTGGATACCAAATGAGAAATGAAATAACAATGGTATTTTGGATGGTAAAATAATTTCTTTTAAACTCTTACAGCAGAAAAAAACAACAGAATTCTCATAGCACCTACATGGCTTATTTGTAATATAGTAGCAGTCGACTTTAATAGTCGTTGTCGTTCTATGTATGACTGGTGTATTATATTTTCACGTTGTGTTTGTTTTTAATGTAATATACAAAATGTCAGCTTCGTGTTATATGTCTCATATGTGTTACACAATTTGTTTGTATTTTTACTTTTAAAACTGAAAAAAAAGTAAGTAATTATAAAAAAGCATTTTTAAAGGTAAAATCACAGTTGAAATTTCCGTCATATTTACAATAAAAATTTGAACATTGTAACCGTATTTTTAGAGCTCTATTTTAGTACATTTTCGGAATATGAACTAAAAAACCACACAAGTCAACGTATTTTTCCATTTTATATAGCAGTTTTTTTCCATCATAAATATAATTTAACATATCAGTTAGAGTCGAATTTACTTAATTTTTTGGTACTTTTAAATTTCGCGTATAAAAATAAAACTTTATTACAGGGAAAATTCATCAATTGCCACATAAAAATTCCATTTCTTTGTATAAAATTAAGTTGTTATCAATGAAAACATTCGATACTATAAAGACTAATTAAAAATTTATTACTGAAAATGTGGATGAAGCTTATGTGAAAATACCTGCTTTCTCAGGTAAAATCATTGAAAAGCACATTACTTTATATAGGTTAGTATGAGACTCGGAATGAGATTTGCAAAACTAAAAATAATAAACCTTACGTTAAAGTTACGCTAACTTAAAATGTTATTAAAAATCTCATAAACTCTGCGTCTCAGTTCATTTTTTTAATAATGCTAATAACCAGAACGGTAACGTAAGCGTTTCAACCGTATGGCAGGAGTTATTGCTAAAAAAATGCTACTTTATGTTTGATTTCAGTTCTAATTCTCCATTTGCAACAAATTTAAGTAACAAGATATGCTCAAAATACATCTCAAAATATTGATGGCTTTTAAACAAACATAAAAGATCACGCTTTTAACAACAAAAGTAGGGAGCTATAGCTTATTTGAAAAAAAAAAACACAATTTGCTTTTAAAAAATATACTTTATGGTATGATGATAACTAAAATTATTGAAAATAAGTTTTTTTATGGAAATATTATATAGTATAGTGAATAATGCCTCTAATGTTACAAAAATACATAACATTTTTTTATATTCTTACCTAATTTTTACACAAATACTGCACTTAAACTCAAAAGTTACTGTCTCCAAATTATTATTTTTTTAAAGACATCTAGTTTTACAAAAATTTCTTCTTTTTTAATAACGTCGAGTAGAATTTTAAGACACATCATTAAATAGTACTTCAACCTATTCGTAAAATTTGAATGCATAATGAATTTTCACGGATGCGTGGTTAATTCGCAGTTTTTTACATGCAGTAGCATAAAAACACATTTTAATGGTAAAACACTGATAACAATTAAATAAAATTTTAAGTTAAAATAGCAGAATCCATTTATTATTTTTATAGTTAAAATTATGTAATTTTAACCTAATTTTTAACAGGGTATAAAACCTTTACATTAATTAGGTCAGTGATCATAAGCTAAAAGGAATTAAAAGCATATGCAACCATAATAGATATTTTTTACATGACACAATTACAAAATATGCCGGTGTCATATAAAAAAATTCGGCAAATGCGAATTAAACCAGAACTTCTCTCGTTCAGAATTCCGCGTCGTACAGATAACACAGTTTATATATGTGTATAATTCTTTTGTCATAGCTTTTCACAAACTCTATGTACTGTAATTTATTTATTTATTTTTAAGTGTGTTACTTGTGTCTAGTGGAATCCTGTACAAAGGATGTGGTAATGGCAAATTTATAGATTTTTTAAATTCTTTTTGATTTTTGATTTATTTTTATTAACTTTATTTACATCTATCAGTCTATAAAAATAAATTGTGCAATTTATTACTTTTCTTCATAAAAAGAAGTTTTTTTTCGGGAAATTGACTTTTACTGAACATTCTATTAGTCCACCATTTTGTTTTGCCATATAAGATTCGTAATAAAAAATTACCAGGCATACTTCATATTTGATTCTTGTGTATTCAATTGGATAAGTTGTTTTTTGGTACTGAATTTTTAAACATTATCACACTATATTTTTGTGCAAAATTGAGGTCCATTTAAAAAGTTGCTCTTTATTAATGTTTTTTTTACATTTTGTTCCGTCATATTAGATTTCCTCCAAACTATTATCATTCTATTCCCAAATCGCCTTATTTTTTAACCAACGTTTAAAGCCAATAAGATATGTGGTTTTTGGAGTGCCGAGCAATAGTATTTCTGGATGTAAAAAATAAAACGCAATACTCCCTTTTTACGAGAGAAGTAATACCGGGGAGCTAAAAGTAATTTTAAGTTCTGTTTTAGTGCACTTTTTTGTATTAGATATGAAAGTTACTCAAATACGACTAAAAACAGGTATTTTTTTAAATAGAGAAAAGGTAATTAGTATGGTTTGTTTAAGAAATTTTAATTTTCCAGACCCAAAAGGGTTTAGGATACAGGACTGCGATAATATGACCCATCACTGTAATATGTTCAAAATCCTAGATCTATTGAAATTTTTTTTGCGTATTTTAATACATGCTCTCGGTTTTACAACTTACAATTTAAGAAAACGGACACTTTGAAGAATTTCATGTTTCTAAAGCCTTTGTTAAGAGGATATCGCAGTGAATTTGAATTCTTGATTCTGGTATTGCACATAAATCACACGATCACTGACAGAGACCTCATTAGTTTAGCGAACAGCCGAACGTTCAGCCGTTATACAAAATATGTCGGTTGACAAGTCTTTGTTTCTTAACAGTATGAAAACTGTTGTGTCTTTTGAAAAGTCTTTGAGTTATAGAGCTACTCGGGTGTCTTTTTAAATTCTGAACATTTTAGCGGGTAAGGCATTTAGTAACATCTATTTTGGAAACAATATTTTGCTATTGACAGTTATACTGATACATTTGTGTGCGTCAATATTTGCAATTTATGTCATGATGGATAAGTTTCCATTTAATCAACGTGTTTCTGTAGCAAAATAATTTATTTATCAGTTGTGCAAACGCAAAAAAAAATCCTAGGAGAGTTTACTAGAGTAAGATGTTCCAATACGGCAAAACATAATGAATTGGTTTCGAGATTTCGATATTAAAGTGGATGTTAGAACAGATGAAAATATCGAACGTGTCCGACAAGCTGTAGAAAGAAGTCCGAAACGATTTACATCGAGACAGTCAGTTGCTTTGCACACTCCTAATAAGATTTTTTGATTTAAATTTTCACCCCTACAAAGTTCAAGTAGTCCATAAGTTGAAAGAAGCAGATAAACCTGTTCGTGTTGCTTTCTGTAGACAGTTTTTGTAAGTTAATTGATAATTGCATGCAATGATTAGATCAATTAAATTGTTTGATGATGTTAGACCAACAACACTTCAAGTGGCTATATTAATAAATGAAACTATCGCTACTAGGCGGAGAAAAATCCACAATAGTTCCATGAAATACCGCTTCACGGCCATAGGGTCTCCGTATGGCGTGATATTTCATCATTTGGTATCGTTGGACCATATTTTTTCGCAGAAAAAAGTGAAAGTGTCACACTCCGAGCGTTATGTCCATATCGTGCCCTATCTCATGTAAAGATGTAAGTGACAAAAATCGAAAAAATGAGTTACACTACTTGAGACTTCCCTACAGTCACAACTTTTATCTCACGGTATCACGACAGTGATGGTGTTTGGATTCGACGTATCTGACAATCAACACCAAATTTTTTTCACGTGCAAGCGTAAGTGCAGTTACATCCCTTCGTGTGCGTGAACTGTATTTGCTACCCTTGAAAGAGAGCTGACGTATCTACAGTACACGCGGTCATGCAGTGACAGACTAAATTGTAACCTCAAAATTTAGTAAATTGTGGTTGGAAATGTGCATTCTCAAAGACAGTTTGTAGCTCGTCACCTGAATGTTACGAAAAACTAAGAAAGACGACAAAGAAAGGCACATATCGCAAACTCAAGTCTCCTAACTTACACTCTAACCATAGACAAAAAACTTGTTGTTGTCTGTAAGAAATTATTTCTATCGATTTTTGGGATCAGTGAAAGAATGTGTCGAACTGCGCTGGTTAAAATTAACGAAGTAGGTGTGGCCGACAAAAAAGCAACGAAACTAAGGAGATGGAAGCAAATATAAGATTTAAAATTAAGAATCATATTAATAAATTTTTCAAAAGTTGAACCACACTTTTGTATAGGCAAAACATCTAAGATGTACCTCCACCCAGACCTCTCCTTGCCTAAAATGTTTTTTATATTTCTTGAAGATCTTCAGTCGCAAGCAAGTAAACTTAAATGTGGTTATCATACATACAGGAGTTTTTAAAAAATCATCCGTTTTGTCTTCCAAAAAAGTTTTCTTTGCTCTACGTATTTGGAAGAAGATGCGCAAGCTAAAGAAAACCTGAAAATCCGATACGATTCACACTTTGTTGAAAAAACGGCAGCTCGGCAAAATAAAACAGCATGCAAACAGCAAGTAACAGAAGATACAAAAATATTGTGCGTTGTTTTTGATTTGCAACAAATTATCTACGTCCCAATCTCGAAAGAAAGCGCCATTTTTTATAAATCCTGACTGTCAACTTTTAATTTCATGCTTTATGGTGTAGCGAGTAAAGACTGTTTTTGTTTTGTTTGTAATGAATCTATTAGTAAACGTGGATCTTCTGAGATTGCCTCATGCCTGTTTAAAGTTTTAGAGGAGTATAACTAAAAGTCAAGTTTCTGTTTATTTGCTGATGACTGCTATGGACAGAACAAAAGCATTTGCTATGGATATTGCGACCAGCGCAATATCCATAGTAATATCTGGTGCCGACGATATTTTTATCCCATCTCAGCTATATCCTGTTATTCAATTAGCCCGAAGAAAGCACCCCTATAAGGCCATAGTAATGAAATGTACCGATAGTAAAGATTTTAAATTGTTGTCAAAAGAGCTTCGCATTTTAAGTGTTAGAGAAACCGATACTAGCAAAAGCATAAAATCGCCAAACATTATGGAAATAATGGTTAACAAGAATGAGCAAATGAATTTTTTTTTGAAAAATAGTCATGTCCAGGATGAATGTGATGGTATTACCCTAAAGATATTTAGAGCTAGTCTTTCGCTTTCTTCTTTAAACTGTGAGCCTCGAAAGATTGCTAAAAATAAATACGAAGACTTAATTGCGCTGTGCTCAGGAGACCTGTCATAAGTCGGAATTCTAGCAGTTTTATTTGTCGTTACGACATTTCATTATACCATTGACGTTCTGAGTTTTAAAGTTGATAGATATAATTTTGCATACAAAATGGTTAACAAAATTACATTTGTTAACAGACATGTGAAAATGTATTTCCTTACTTCAAGTTTTGATTAAAATATAATTTACCCGAACTACCTGACATTTATTTTCATAATAACCTCACCTACAAAAGAGTACAGTATGACGTATCCAATATGCCAATAAAAAAAGTGTCTCAAAATGATGTATCTACATATTTTTAAATGAAATAGGATAACAACATATAAATGCCCCATAACCTCAGAATTTCCCATCAGTTTGATCATAGTTACTAAAACAACAAGTTTAATTCAGGTAATTTTTTATTTTCTTCTCTCCTGAAAAATTTACAAAATGCGAGTTACGCCAGTTCGTGAAATAGGGGACGATATGTTAGAGACATTTTTTGAGACCAGAATTACGCAAACGTCGGCAAAATCAAACATGGTTTCAGCAAGACAGTGCTAGTGCAAATGGAGTACGACAAACTAGAATTGTATTGCAAGGAATATTTTTCTGTCCCTTGATATCAAGATTTGATAACAAAACATGACCATCTCATTCTCCTGATTTGACGGCTCCTAATTTATTTCTGTAGGAATGCCTGAAACAAAAGGTTTATGATAGACGACTCCATACAATTCAAAAACTTAAAATTCGAATTTCCGAAGAAATAGGGAATATTGGAATGACTTATGCAAAATTTCAAATATAGGTTACAACAGTGTATAAAGGTTCAGCGAGCGCATTTGGAAAATGAAATTTCACAATTGTTAAGATATATTTATTCTTAGGCGTAGAGTGAATTTTTGAAAATATTTGATACCAGATGTCTAACCCCTTATATACAAATCATATGAATACGGTTAATTGTATTTTAAACAAAAACTTTTAAAATACATTTTCTCTTTATGCTCAACGAATGGCACTTTCCCACGTCAATATTCGAAATGATAGGTAAATGATCCATCCAATGTTAAATAAAACATCCCTTAAATTAATCCAAATTTTCCGTTGTATCTCCTATAGTAGAGATCCATAGAGAGATTTCCGCGTAACAGGGCATAATTTCACGGTAAGTGTTGCCAGTATGTAACAGTCTCGTACCTCCAACTAGAATTACGCATACAAATATTTCTAAACAAATCGACCTAATGCGGGTACTCGGCAACTCCGCGCCTAATTTCAATGTACTTCGATCAATCGGCGACACGAACGATTAAAAGTGGTTCTCAAATTTGCGCTTTGATCAGGTTAATTTTAATTAAAGGGGAAGTGAAAGTAAAACCATAGATTATGAAAAATTACTACAGAAAAGTACGTACCGTTTCGTTTTTAGTTAATTAAATAATTTGTATTGTAGAGCTCATAAAAGATAATAGATTGCCGATTTTTAAGCACCAGAAGTTCAAATACAAATGAAATTAATCTAAAATATAACGCATAATGAAAATGTCAGTTTATATAGCATGTTCTATAAAAAAATAAATCCATAGAATTCTCATTTCTAAACCATCCTAAAGAGTAGTGACGCCGCGAGACGAAACACAATTTGTACTCTCGGCTCGTCCCGACCTAATCTCGTCTCGTCTCAACACTCGTCTCGACAGTTGAGACGAGACGAGAATCAAAGACAAAGGATATCACTGCACAAATAAGATTCGTTGCATTGCAAAAATTGAACAGATTTTGGAATATATCTAAAACATGAGTGTTTTTTAAAAAACGAAATGTCCTAATATTTTTTTAAAATTTTAAAATTATATTTTGGTTTTGTGCCTTTAAATATATCTTAATAATAATAATGAGCATAATAATCATCACGTAATTAAATGTTTCTGTGTGTAAGATATCTCAAAAAACCTAAAGAACAAAAATAAATTTATAAATAGAATTGCTTGAATATTTTTGATGTTTGAATTAGTCTTTTAAATTTAGAGCTGGTGAAATTTAAGTCAAATAATACTTTCCCAATTGTTAATAATTTATCACAGTCCGTGTTTGATACTCCTCCTATACACTAAATAATATAAAATTCTTTTGATGAATCTTCGAATTATTTGCCTTTAAATTTCTTCTCTTGAAGCAGAAAGTGGTGCCCCTTAAAAATGGAGTTGCGTTTAAAAATTACCATAACTCTTTTGGGTTATATGAGATTCATTTCATAATTAAAATTAAAAACATATATTTGAAACTATTTTAAGAAATGTAGGTACATGTCTATTTAAAATATTAAAAGTACTTCTGAAACATCACAAAGAGAATCTAGCACAAAGCGAAAATATTTCAAATGTTTGTCAACATTAAGGTTCATCCTATTTTTATTAACTAGCCCGATAATAGTAATTGATATAACAAGTGCACTAAGAAGTTTAGAAATTTTTAATCCTAATCACAGGAGTGTAAAAAATACCCTAGTGCTTGAAGTACATGTAATATTTTTTCTATGATCATGTTATTTTAGAAAAAATATGTGTAATAACGATACCATCGCTGGTCGTCCCCAACGCCACACAGTGGTCGATTTTTTACGGAAACATGGGTTACCTTATGAGTATAGCCAATATTTTAAATAAACGTGTATATAAACTGTGTTAGCTCCCTGAAATAAAATGCAAAAACCTCCCGCTACAAATCCAAAGCCTATCTAGCGGCAAACCATACAATAATGACTTGCCAATGAACTAAATAGCATTTTTAATTCATTGTGATCCGCATATAACATGGAAATGGAAATAAATGAATATTGTATACTTATACACCTAGGCGTGAGGCGAGTATGGCGCCGATGGCTGTGTGTTTGCTGTTTGGTGTTCACGGTCCCTGGCTCGATTCCGAGCCGAGGCAAACTTTGTTAAGAGTACATAATGCGCTCGCCTTCTGATGGGTTGGTGGTTGCGTTCTCCATCAGTAATACGCTAAAATCACCTCTCAAACAGCGTCGTTCGGAACCGACGATAAACTGTAGGTCCCATATACCTGTGTAAATTACATCTAAGACAAACAACATAGGGATATGCGAGAGGTAGGCCGATATCCAGCAGTGGATGAAAAGGCTGTTGATGATGATATACGTAGGGTTATAAAACGAAGCTTTGCAGTCACTAACACTTCAGCCTATATTCGAACGCGAGAAAGAAAGCTTCGAAAATAGCAAATATGATTTTGGCGAAAGGTCAGCAAAACTGTTCATTTCAGAACGATAGTAGTGAACGTATGTACACCTGGAATGAAAACACATCAAGTATTTATATCTATATATATATATATATATATATATATATATATATATATATATATATATATATATATATATATATATATATATATATATATATATATATATATATATATATATATATATATATATATATATTCATCATCAGGAAACCGGCCATAAAATAAATTTCGATGGGTGTAGGGAGATTGCCAATATAGAACATTATAAGACCAGAATAATCCGAGAAGCCATAGAAATTGAAAAGCAAGGTGATTTGAATAAAAGGGACGACTCATTAAAACTACCAACAGTATGGAAGACAATAATGGACAAATCTAAAATCGCAAAAACTCAAGCGCAATTAGCGCAATAACAACAGCACCATCCGGAAAACCTAAATAATGACCAACGCCTGCGCAGATATAACCTTCGGCCCCGAGTGGGGGTATAAAAGGAAGCGTCGCAGTCACCAACACTTCAGTCTCTATTAGGACGCGAGAAAGAAAGCTTCGAACTTACTCTAGAGCATGCGACATCGAGATGACCATGAGAAAAACAATCGTCGCGCAAGTCTACTCCAGCTCTACTTAAGGATTGCCTTCGAGCTTTGTTAATTGTTCTGTTGAAAAGAATAATCTGACGGAATTAAAAGGATACATTATAAAAACTGTCTCTCCCAGACCAGGGCCAGAAATAACAGTAGACTCTATGACATTGTTTTGTAATGTTTTAACCTGCAGCCGAGTTCCATTACCCAATTTTATGGGTGGTTTCAGCACCTTGGACACCCTGTCTCTGTTTTTAAATTTTTTTAAAAAATGTAAAAAAATAAAATATAAAGCATTTATGTTCAAGCGTTTTCCCCGAATAACTAACGGTTTTTTAAATAAAATATATTATAATAATTAAGGGATAGTTTTACCCCTTTGGACACATTGTATGATTTTTTTAAAAATCCTAAAATATGTAAAAAAATAAATTAAAAAACGTGTTTAAGCGCTTTTTTGAAAAACGGACCGTTTTTTAAATAAAAAATATTGTAATATTTAAGGGGTGGTTACATCCTCTTAGAATATGAGTTTTGAAAAATCCCTTCTTATCGAACCTCTAGCGGTTTGAGCTGGAGCGTGAGGAGCGAGTCAGTCAACTAAGTCTTTTATATATTAGTATAGATATAGACAGTTCTAGGAAAAATAAAGTTTTGTTTTGTTTTTTAAACAACCTGGGAAGAGGGGACACAACCATAATTTAATCGAAAAACCTTTCAAAACAAAAATCTATATTCAGCTGGCTATGTATTCTTTTCACAACTTTCTAATGCATACAAAAACCTAATAAAATGCAAGAAAAGAAAACAACTAATAATCGTTTATTGTCTTCGCTGCAAAAACGCTATTTATTGCTTTGTAGCATTTGTTACGCAATTGAAAGTATCGACACAAAAATAGATACATTGTTTTTGTATTAATCAATTCATTTCCTACTCTTTGGTATCAGCCGATTTTGGTCAAAATCACCTTACCCCGGGAGAAAAATTGGGGACAATTACAAAAATGCGATTTTTTTAATATTGAACTATTTTTATTTAGCATAGAAATAAAACTTCTTAGTATAGCAAACATCACACTGTCGGAACAGGTAACCCCGGAAGAAATCCAACTTTTAGCAAAAATAATGTCAAAAAATTATTTTATCAAAGCTGACATTTTCTAAATTAGCAATTTTTTAAATAATGACGCAAACAGAAAGTGTAGTCAGCACTGTTAGAATGTCATGATAAAACATTACGATTATTTTATAAGTTACGTGTTGAGACCAATTAAGTTTATCAAACAAAAGATTAGAAGGCATCTTCAAGATATTAACATCCAGGCATAATAGTTATTTATAATAATAATAGCTAAAACTTCATCTTCATTGAGCATATTTATTTAACCTCTAACCGAATAGGATAATATACTTAAAAAGTCGAGACGACATTTTTCAAAACGTGACGAGACGAGGCTTTGATCTCGTCTCGTCTCGACCTAATTTTGGAGATAAGACGAGACGAGATAAACCCTTAGTCTCCTCTCGTCTCGTCTCACGGCATCACTACTGAAGGGGAAAGACATATTTCAGAATAAGTATTAAGTATTTTCTATCTGATAAATTGGTGGTCTTTCTGTATAAAAAGTAATAGCTAGGTCTAATTTCACTATACTAAATTTAAACATCTCGCGATGGAAATATTAAGGACGGTAAGTCGTTTTTTAATAATTTAATAATGGTTTTATCTTCTGGCGTATCATAATGACATGAGTTTGATCGTCTTTGGATTCTTTATAGTTCTACGACCATTTAATGGATTCATTATAGTCCTTAGCAACGAGAAAACGACTGCCTTTCGAGAAATATTTTTTTTAATTATATTTGCACAATGCCTGACTCAATTGACGACAGAATATATAGTTTTGTGTCTTATACGGATCAAAAACAATCATTATGAGACACGCCATTGTATCAGCTTCCGCGGATGGCTCGTCTGACAGTATTCACGGCTAGTCTCATAATGATCGTAATTTCTATCCTTATAATATAAATAACTATCACGCCGAGGATAGATTCGTTGAAGTGTTATAAAAGACAGGAAATTGTTGGTTGTAAGTTATTGTTACTTTTGGGAAAAATCATAAAAATTATATGGTCATTATTAAACCAGCCTGGATATAAGAAAGGTGCCACTAAAATAAATTGTGCACCTATAATGACATTATTAAACTCACCTGCCCCATAAAAGAAAAATATTAAACTGGCCTGGAATTTTTTTTGTTAATAATTATGTTATAGAAATGAAATAATTGATTTCAGTAGTTTTATTGACGATCCTGGTGCGGATCCACCCAGCGGTACTGATTTTTGATTTGAATGGTAATCTTAAATTTTTATTTTATGTTTATTAACCATGGCAGGAGCTCTTATGGGTCCGATTTTGGGTGGTTATTGTAACTAAAAGTTCGGGCGAGCCCAAACATGCAGATTGTTGAATGTCGCAACCAGGGATGTGCGTCACGAAGCCCATTCAAAAATTATAAAATATTTATTCGTATTATGAAGACGATTGGGAATATGCAAATGTATATTAGCGGACTTTTCCTATTGAAGAAAAAAACATAACATTTTTAAAAAGTATGACTGAAACTCAATTTTTATATTCTTAATGACTTATTTTTTTGTTAAAGTTGTTTTTCTAATGCTTTTATTTCAAAAATTAATCTTAACAGTTCAAGATCTGATTCTAAACTAAACTACTTGGTTCACACGCAAAAGGCACCTCGGCGACGGAAAACGCTGATGTTGCTTGTTCCCTGGTTCAAGGTTGGCTTGCCTACGTGAGAACGATGAATCTATATATATATATATATATATATATATATATATATATATATATATATATATATATATATATATATATATATATATGATAGTATGTTTTCATTCCACTTACACCAACGTCATAACAAGAAAATGATCCTTGTTTGGAACATGTTCTGCATCACAGCAGACACAATGATCCATTTTAGTCAAACGACGACGATATATATATATATATATATATATATATATATATATATATATATATATATATATATATATATATATATATATATATATATATATATATATATATATTTTTCTTAACTAAATAATACTTTTTATTGTAAGGTATTTTAATGCTGTTTTTTGTTAGATTCGTTATTAGGACGTCATAACCTTTAGCATGATCTATGTTTCATTTAAATAATATTATCATATTTGCAGGTTTATGCATTTTGTACTTATCAATTCTGAAACACTGACCATCAAAAACACGTCCTGTTAAAATCCTGAGTTGAATTTTGCAGAGAACTCAAAATATTTCGCTCTTAAAAAAGAGTGATTCCCACAAATTGAAAAGCATAAGACTGACAAGACATGTAGGTTTTGTAACATACAATAATTTGGAAAATTTATTGCAAACAATGTCGGTCTGGTGAAATGTTAAAAATATTATTACTAAAAACCTACCAATTCAATTTATCTAAAATTTTGCACAAAAAGCAAGTATTGTGTAGGAATCAACTGGTAAAATTTTGGTATGAATCCAAAATGGCGGAACAAGATGACGACCTAATAAAATATTAAAAAATTCAACCTGAAAAAACTACATAATGGATTGATTTCAAATTTTGTGCAATAATTAACTACGGTATAGAGATGAATACGTAAAATTGTTTTATCAATTCCGTCGGTCTTGCTGTCTATTCGTCGGTCTGTCAGTTCGCGACATAGCTTGAAAACTACTTGGTGGTACCCGATTGACTTCAAATTTTGGTCAAAAATGAAGGGTTATATGGGGACGACCTGATAACATTCCTGTAAAAATCCAATATAGCGAAACAAAGTGGCGGCCTAGTGAAATGTTAAAAAAATTATTACCAAAAATCTACTTCTAATGCAATTTAACTCAGTTTACGCAAAATTCAAGTATTATATAGAAATCACCATTTTCAAAAATTGAGGGTCATATGGAGATGACCTAGCAATATTTTGGTAAAAATCCAATATTGCCGGAACAAGATGGCGGCCTAGTGAAACTTTAAAATAAGTATTACTATAAAAACTAATTATCTAATTTACCTCAAAATTGTGTACAAAAATCAAGCGTTGCAGAGGAATGAACAAGTAAAATAAAATATATAAAAAGTTCGTCTGAAAAAACTACTTATGAAATTAATTTTAGTTATAGTATAATAAAATAAATAGTTAAACTAGTAAAGTTGTCGTGCGAATTCAAGATGGTGAAACAAAATGGCAATGTGTGTCTATGCAAAAATGCTTATTAAATTTATTACTTCCCTCGTAAAATGGAAGTATTGTAATTGTGAAAAAATCACCATCCGAGATCTTTTCAGATCTTCACGTTTCAGGGTCTCTAGATGACGAAAAACATGTTTTCTCAATTCCGCCGGTCTGTCTATCTCTCTGTTTGTGTGTCTGTTCACGGAGTAGCTAAAAACTATATAAACTATACTAATCCGATTGACTTCAAATTTTGGTCGAAAATTAAGGGTCAAACGGGGACGACCTGGTAACATTTTGGTAAAAATCCAATATCGCGAAACAAAATGGTAGCCTAGCGAAATTATTAAAAAACTATTTATCCAATTTATACCAAATTTTTGAGGTTGAGAAAACATTGAGTATTATGTTGGAATCAACTGGTAACATTTTGGTACGAATATTAGATGGCGGAACAAAATGGCGACTTAATAAAATATTTAAAAATTCAGCCTGGAAAAACTGCTTAATAGTTTGATTTCAAATTGTGTGTCATAAATAATTGTGGTATAGGGATTAACTAGCAAGGCGGTGTTGCTAATTCAAGAGGGCGGAACAAAATGGCAGCCAAAGAAAATAATTGTAATCGTGAAAAAAGCCCCCTCTCAGGTTTTACGTATCTTCACGTTTCAGCGTCCCTACATGCCAAAAAACATGTTTTATCAATTCCGTCGGTCTGTCTGTCGGTCTGTCTGTCTGTCAGTTCGCGGCATAGCTTAAATACTACTTACGCGATTGACTTCAAATTTTGACCAACAGTTAAGGGTCATATGGGGATGACATGGTAATATTTTGTTAACAATGTTAAAAGTTTTTTGTTAAATTGTCGACGTTTCGCAACATTATTGTTGCATCCTCAAGACACATGCAGGATCCTATATCCTGCATTGAACCCATATTATCAGGCTTCACCTACTACATTGGTCCACAGATATTTTCCCGATATTAAATTTCTAAATGGTTTTCGTTAACAATCCTCTTGTTGTTATGTTAGAGTGTATTATTTGGAGCTAAGATCCAGTAAAAAAAAACGATAGTTTAGCTTTAAATAGTCGACGTTTCGCAACTTTATCGTTGCATCCTCAGGACACATAGATTCTATATCCTGCGTGAAACCTATATTATCAGCCTTTACCTACTCCGTTCATCCGAAAATATTTTCCAAATATTAAGTTTCTAAATGGTTTTCGTTAACTATCCCTGTGTTGTTATGTTAGAGTGGTGTATTATTTGGGGTTAGGATCCAGTGAAAAAGCAAAAGAATGTTTTAAATTGTCGACGTTTCGTAATTTTATTGTTGCATCCTTAGGACCAGTGGCGCAACTAGACATCGACTTTTGGAGGGGCTCAAGCCCTGACACTATAAGATAATATTGATTATAGGATAAAACCATTTTTAACCATTTTTTCGTACGGCTATGATTTAATTATAAACTCCCGATATTGTCTAAGTTTTTATGTTTCGGTTATATACGATTTGATTAATATCTATGACAGCTGTCAAAAAATATATATTTTTTTAATAAATTACGACACTTAAAGTAACAAAGAACGATGAAACTCGTATATAAAAATTTTAGGGAGTTTATAGTTATCACTTCTCCTGTATAACATAATATATATTTTACTCGACCTTTTTGGTCTACCCTGTATACCAGCTCAAGTAGCACATATAATCATATATGGGCTAAAATGCTGTGATATTTGCTAATATCTCTGGCTAATTAGCTAAAATTGCTAGCCAAAATAACAGTTCTATTACAGTATAAAGACGGAAATATGGCTAAAGTGGAGAATAATAATTTGGCCATAATGGGGTAAAAATGGCCAACTGACAATTATACGACCCACTCTTTTGATTTTATGGTTGGATTTATTAGCTACTTTTTGATTTTAAAATCGAGCTTTTTTAGCTGTATTCTGATTTGTTTTTGAGCCGAAAATTGAGTAACTTCTTTCCGAAATTTACCTAAATAATTTCTCATTTTTTGCCTTTTCTTCATTTATATGATAAATCATCAATTGTTTCAATGTATGTAGAAATAGTATTAACAGAGCCAATCAGTGTAGGAATTTATGAGCCAAGAGAAAATGCAAACATAACAAATCATGGTTTCGTAGAAAGAGATACACTATGACTTATTGTGTAAAATATTCATTTAACGGTTGGTGGGGACAAAAAACACTTGGGTAAGAACTTTTACTGTTAAAATAATCTAAGATAGGCATGTAAAACACGCGCCCCTACTTGAAACTAAACATTTCGTTTTCTACATTTTTTTTTGGAGATGTATTTTACTAAGAAAATTCATTAAAGAATCCCTAACGTAAAAAAAATATGTTTGTTTAAAGTGGCCAAGTAACGGCTGCTAGGAAATTAGTTTAATTTTAAATTCAATCATGACGGATCATAAAAAGCTTTGGGTTATTTTTTAAACAAATATTCCTTGAAATTGGCCACCTTGTAAGCAAATATTTATCAAATGGGAATAATTTTCAAATGCAGCAACATTTATTAAAATTTTGCCAATAAAAATGCCTACTTGGTTTGCCTTGAGTACTCGCTAAAAAATGGCTAATTTAAGACCCAGGAGTCAGTGTAACAAAATTAAACGACGCGACGATTACCCCAAGTCGGCGTTTTTCTATAATATGTGGTGGAATATTTAATCTTTTTATTAGAGATTTCTATTTCGTTTTTCTAAATAAATCTTCAGTTTGGTTCAGTATAGTTTTATTGGTTATAAATGTAAATTTAAAAATGTGGCATTTTTTTTGGCAATATTAAAGCAAAAAAAACGAAATAAAACTAACCAATTTTAGTTTAATTTTGAAACAAAAATATGATAATATGATATATTATTTCCTTTCAATTTTTGTTGTCTTAAATACTTATCAGAATATATCTGGTTATATTGTGGCAACAAAATTGACAGATATTTCTAATTTTTGGCCTTCCAATATTACCAAAAAAAAATATGGAAGTTTAATTATCCTATAAAAAAGGTATTATTATAGATATATAAGATTATTTTATAGCCTATCTACATGAAAATCTGCTACTTTTGGAGCCAAAAAATCTAATTTGAAGCGAGCTTTCATGGCTAGAAAACAAACCAAGAATCATTAGCCAAAATTTGATAAATCTCTGGTGTTTATGTGTTTTTTATGGATAACTGTTAGGCAAAAAAGCTCATCAGCTAATTTGTGCTACTTGGGAGACGAACATGGTTTTGATACAAAAAATTAAATAAGAGAAGTTTCTGCCGTTTTTTGGGATATCACCTCAATTTTATTTTAAATATATATAGTCGAGAAAATTTAGGTATCTACATCAATGACTTCCACGATTTTTCAATGTTAGAACATTTACCCAGCCTATTTCTGCTTTCAGATTGACTATTATCGGTTTTGCGTAATCAAAATACGAATTTTTTACTCTTTCATACCCCTTAAAAAATATCGCTTACACTTTTCACTATTTCTCAAACTTTTATGATCCATAACTTCAAAATAAACGCGCACTTACGTTTTCGTAAGCCCAGATAGTGTCCAATTAAATTGGTCAAAAGTATACAAGATGCTAAATTAGAAAAAAAACTATGTTTATTTCTTAACTAAAAAAAACGAAAGATGCAAGGGAAAAATAAACTATGCTACGGAAGAATACCTTTTTACCCATTTTTACAAACAAAATGGAGTTTAAGTGTTTTGGTTGGCCCTCGCCAATCGCCTGGCGGGGGGGTCTAAGCTCCCCTTAGCCCCCCCTAGTTGCGCCACTGCTTAGGACACATATATAGATTCTATATCCTGCATGAAACCAATATTATCAGTCTTTACCTACTATGTTAGTCTGCAGATATATCCCCGATATTAAGTTTCTAGATGGTTCTCGTTAACGATCCTCTTGTTTTTATATTAGAGTGGTATATTATTTGGGGTTAGGATCCAGCAAAAAAAAAACAAAAGTCTACGGACACATATATAGATTTTATATCCTGCATAAAACCCATATCATCGGTGTTTACCTACTCCGTTGGATGGCAGATATTTCTCAGATATGAAGTTTCCAGATGGCTTTCGTTGCTATAATAGAGTGGTGTAATAATTATGGCTAGGAAATTTCTGCGGTTTAACGGAGTAGGTAAAAACTAATAATATGGGCTTCATGCGGTATATAAAATCTATGTGTCCTGAGGATGTAATAACAAAGTTGCGAAACGTCGACAATTCAAAAAGACTTCTGTTTTTTTTTACTGGAACTTAACCCCAAATAATACACCACTCTAACATAACAACAAGAGGATCGTTAACGAAAACCATTTAGTAACTTAATATCTGGGAAATATCTGCGGACCAACGGAGTAGGTAAAGAGGGATAATATGGGTTTAACGCAGGATATAGAATATATATAGATGTGTCTTGAGGATGCAAAAATAAAGTTGCGAAACGTTGACAATTTAAAAAAGACTTTAGTTTTTTTTACTAGATCCTAACTCCAAATAATACACCATTCTAATATAACAAGAGGATCGTTAACGAAAACCATTTAGAAAGTTAAAAACATTATTAATAAAAAAACTGATTATCCAATTTACCTCAAATTTTGCACAAATATCAAGTGTTACATAGGAATGAACTGGTAATATTTTGATAGGAATCCAAGATAGCAAAAGAAAATAGCGGCCTAAAAAAATCAGCCTGAAAATATTGTTTTTAAAATTAATTCCAATTTTTGTGCAGGAATTAAGCATGATGTGGTACGAATTTAAGATAGCGAAACAAAATGGCGGCCAAATAAATTTCAATTGACTCTAAATTTTGCAGAAAAATTAAATGTGAAAATTGGATAAACTGGTACGAATTCAACACGATGTTCAAAATGGCGGTATGTGTCAATGTAAAAACTACTTACTGAATTTATTTTAAATAATGCCCAGAAGTCAAGTGTGGCATAGGTAGAAAGAAACTGGTAAAATATTTGTAAGAATCCAATATATTGGAACAAAATGGCGTTCACTAAAAATGTTTGAAAATACAGTATATGTATATACATACATACTGTGACTATGTACTAAACTAAATTGGGCCACACTTCACTATTTGTAATAAAAGAAAAGATTCCGAACTTCCGGGTAAAGGAAATTTACCGTTTTTTGTATATTATATTAGTGGAGCTGATAGAGTTTTATCCATATGTTTAATCTTCGTCACTTTTGATGCTTTGTAACCTAAATTTTCGTTTAGTTTTGTTCGTACTAGTGCGCAAAATATATTGATGAATATTTTTTATTTTTTTCCAGTGGCAGAAAAGTTACAAAAATCTGCAAAAAATAATTAGTTTTTGTTAGTTGTTTTTTAGTATTTTGTTTTGAATACATTTTCTTAAATTTAATGTTTATTTATGATGCCCGAACTTCGCTCCGCGACGTTCGGTCAACTGGAGCCAGCGGTCGAACAAGGCGCACTAGTTAAAAAATATACAATTTTCAACTGTACAGGGTAGTCCTAGGACAATGAAATAGTCCAGTAATACAGGTCAATTTTTTTTATAATTTTGTATATAAAAACATTTTTTCCAATGTATACAACAAACATTTTTTTCCAATATACAGGGGGGTAGCACTTGGAAGACGAAGCAGCACCCTGAAAGCGTAAAAAATATATTTCAAGAACGTTAAGCTTTTTAGCACGGAGAAACACGCCAAATTTCTTTTATTTTTGTATATAAATATGTTTTCTATTCTACAGGGTACCTCTACAAATATGAAGCCGTCGACAAAAAACAAAAATATTTTTTGTCTTAAAAAGGTTAGTTAAAAAAAACAATCAGTGAAATATGTCAAATTTCATTTATCGCTTTGTATATAATTTTTTTTCACTATACAGGGTAGCCCTAGGAAATAAATTCAACTATTTTTTTATTTCCTTAACGCTACCTTTTTTAAAATATGACAACAGGGCAAATTTATTTTATCTTTTTGCATGCATAAGCATTTATCCTTTATAAATTAACATTTTATGTTATTTAAAATGTGTAAAATGCTAAATTTTAATATATAAACTAGTAGTATTCTCAAAACTTTATTATACATTTTACATATAAAGCTCTGCTTGAGAAAACCTTTGACATATTATGGGGAAGTACTACGTTTGCAAAAACTCATTTTTTTTTGTTTAGTATAACTAACTAATAAAGCGCAATTGTCCCCAGTTCTGGAAAAACCTCAGCCAAAAAACGTGCAACTGTTTTTATGCAAAATTATGTAGCATAGAAAAGCAAGTTGTTTTTGTAAAACTTGGTCTAGATTCCCTATATTTATATGCAAATCGAATTGCTTCTTTGGAAAGGCAAACGAAAGGGGTAAAAACAAATCTTATGAATCCAAGTGGGATTTAGTATAAACCGCCACAAAATTTTGTTTGTCAACATGAAATTGGATGATATATGTAAATATTTTTGAGTTATATATACGTACATATATGTTTTTGAGATTATATTGTACTATTGCAACTATATTTTCTAGGCTTATTTAGCATCTATGAATCAAATTTTAATTAAGGTAGTCTCTAACTATTTGTAATCTCGATTAAAACGGATATAATTTATCAATTATATCCATGGTTTTTATGCAATTATACAATAAAATTTTGGTACGAAGATAAAAAAACGAAATGGCAGTAAAAAATCGGCCTGAAAAACTACTTATTAGAATGATTTGATATTTTGGGCACGTGAAATAGAGATGAACTGGTAAAATTGTGGTACGAATTCAAGATGGTGGAATAAAATGGCGCCAATCTGTAAAGAAAATCACCGTTCAAGGTTTTGCATATATTTAGCCTTTCTACATGCAAAAAAATGTTTTCTTAATTCCGTCGGTCTGTCTTACTTGATTGACTTTAAATTTTGGTCAAACATTAAGGGTCTAACATTTTGGTACAAATTCAAGATGGTGACCTAAACTATTTTAAAAATAGGTATTTATTAGATTAATTTCAATTGCAAATATTAAGTGTGATAATCTAGTAAAGTTGTGGTACGAATTTAAAATAGCCGGGCAAATAGAATATTTAAAAAATCAACGTAAGAAAATTGTTATTCAATAGACTTAATTAAATAAAATTAGGAACAAACTGGTACCAATTCAACATGATGGAAAAAAAATCAGTGTAAAAACTATTTATTCAATTTATTTAAAAATCAAGCGTGTCATAGGTTGAAATTGGTAAAATATTGGTACGAATCCAAGATGGCGGTACAAAATGACGACCAATAAAGTTATTTGAAAATACAAATTTTTATATGTATTAGTGAATAATTATATGTGGAACTAACTGGGTCACACTTCACTCTTCCTAATAAAAGGAAGGATTCATAACAAGGGAAGTTCAGAGTAAAGGAAATTTACTGATTTTTTATTATCTATAGATGGTAATAAAACGCACAACCCAAAATTCACGAAACACACGACGGACTTTTTATTTTAATTTTTTTTACAGAAAACGAATAAACATGAAAATAACGACACATTAGTAATAAAGATTATAATGAGAAATACACATTTTTTCATATTTAAAAGTTATATATATATATATATATATATATATATATATATATATATACCTGAAAACCAACAAATATACTATACTATTTCTCTACCTTATTGCCAGAAACTGAGTCATAAAATACTTGCACGCTTTTAGAACACATAAACAACACAAACTATTCCATAGATCTTCAAAATAGCAAGGTACTTATAACGGAAAGAAAATTCAAACAAAAGAAAGTTTTTGGAAATTGTGGATTGCCTTGACGATGAACGCCTAAATAAGAAAAAAGATATTGATCTTCTCACTATTATATTCACAACTTTTGGCGACCTTAAAATAGTCAAGATTAAAGCCACAAATTGAGCTTTAAAATAAGTTTAATTTCCAAAAATCTTTTTATATTTTATTTTTTATTTTTACAACTCAAAACTTATAATAGAAGGACATACGAACACAAGGCAAGTACTGTGATTGCTTTAACAGTCAATTAAGTAAGAACATTCAAATTTACCGCCAGAAAAGAGACACCAAATATCTTGTTAACGTGCTTTCTCTCTCACGTCTGCATATTGATTTTTAGATTTATTTTTAAATCAGTTGGGGAGGGAAAAACGTAAAAACAAAATTCCAAATGATAGCACACACTTGCTTCCACATTAAAGCGGAAATATATAGAATGAATACGCATACCTAATATGTAATCCTGAAGAGCAGAATAGGAAATTTTGAATGTTTCACAAAGAAGCCATGCATATTAGTAAACTCACTTTACAGTAATTCTTATATAAAATCTCATTCAAGTATTAAAAATGTGTAAATATAATCAATTCTCAAATAACTCAACTATAAACTTAAGCAATATGATATAATAATAATCCTCAAGCATTTATCATTGTATAGAGGCAGGCAACTTAACATCAATAAAGTACATTATTAAACATTTAAAAATAATATACGCAAATACGTAACATGTAGAATTTTTCGTCCCACAACTAACTAAATTTAAGAAACCTAGCTACAAATTTTTAACATAAAAATAATTGTTTTTTATCTGTATCAATTTTTACCTTGGCCAGTCTTTCATTTAAGGGTTTTTATCTGAAGAAGCCATAATGTTATCGAGACAATTATCCTATTACAAAAATAAATAGAGTGTTTTTCATTAAGAAAAAGCTAACTCTGTTAAATGCGATTAAAAAAAGAAGTTGCACATCAAAACTGTTACACCCCTTATTCATTTTATATTTACTTTTCCAACAACGAATTCTAAAAATGCACTTAAAAAACTTTAAACCTTACAATTAAATTTACTTGAGATATCTTTAAATATATTTATGTAACTATTTTATATGTAAATAAATAAATAACTATTTAAATATCTTTAAAAATATGCTACATACTGTGTTTCAGCGATAAGTTCCCCATTTTGTCGTTTAATAATATCTCAAAAAGTATGTCGGCAAGGAATATGCAGTTTTCGACATATTTTCAGCTTATTCATAATTTTTTTCATTTATGCTTTATTTCTATGACTTATGTTCTATGTGGCCCAAAAAAGGGTGGAGTTTTTCTGTTCCTTAAATGTAATTTATTTAAATGGTGCACCTTACCTTTACTTTCTCAAAACCGATTATACCCTCTGAAAATGTTTCATTTATTAGGACATTTAAATAAGCTTCAATTTAACTCTTTAAGGATAAGATGCAATTAAACGCTTTTAAAGTCTCTTTATTACGTCATGATAAAATATGTTGGATGTGATACTCATTTTGTTCGATACATTTATAAGGTATTCATTTTGGATACTCAAAAGTGTTTACCAAATCGTCTCATTCAATACCTCTACAACTTTTTTACTAATTCTTTTCAGGTCGTCTACTGACCGGGGAAGATTATTATAGCATCTGCCTTTATCTCTATAGATAAAAATATGGAACTGTCAGGACAGCGAAGCGGCTAGACCATTCTTAAGGCCCCCCTTGCCCTATCCATCTATGGCTTTATGCTTAACGAATCTTCTGACTATCAGTGATAGGAGAGCCGGAGCTTCATCTTTTAGAAAATATACACTACTTTCAACGCCGTCGTGGTTGGTTCAATTGAGGACAGAAGAAATGTTCCAACATATGAGTATAATATACCAGACCATAAATATTTTGGCTGGAAGTGGTACCGCGCAAGTCTCTCCCAAATTCTTTAAAAGTTCTATAATTTTTGTTTCCCCAAATTCGACAAGTTTTTATTTACCCTGCCTGTAAAACAAACATTGCTTCATCTCTGACATTATATGTATGGTATTTGGTTCAGTTTTAAATAAATTCAATAACGTCTCACATAGCAAAGGTCTTTTCTCCAAGCCTTTTTCATGGGTTTTTCCGAAGGTTTTAATTTTATATGGCCTTCTTTTTAGAGCTTTTAAACATCTTTCTACCTCACTTTTGGAAATATTGAGAGCAGCACCTATTTTACTTACGGAAATTCGGTTTTTATTGGAGTCGGTAGACGTAATCTAGGTCGTTATTATTTTTATTTCTTTTTTCCAACGACCGATGTTCGAAAAACTTTTGTTACCGTTTCTTTATAAGATGCTTACAAGGTTTATTCCTTTCAAATCTATTTCGAAAACGTCGCCAAACCACAGTTTGTCATTTTTCTGTAGAGTTAAAAAACATTTTCTTGATTAATGCTTATGTAACGTCACTAGCTGTCATTGATTTTTATGTTTATCCCTTAGGAGAAAAGTTTGCCTCTGCCATTGTTATTTTCAATGTCCGGATATAAGATCCGTATTCAACATCTTTATTTCTTGCACAATAAAGAGTAGTCCAAAAATTGATAGCGTCTTAATCTTAAAGAGTTTCATTGATTCTTATTTAAAAGAGTTGCATTGATTATTATTTAAATGCCTCTGAAAATTAATGTAAATGAAACATTTTCAAAGGTTTTGTGGATTTTCACTGAAAGCTTAACATGTCTTGAGAAAATAAAGACATAAACAATTTATCTACGGTAAACATATTGGATGTCTCATTTAAATTAATGACGTATTTAATGAGAGAGATATTAGCAGTCAAAACGGGTAAATGTTCGCTGGAACATATTGTAGCTGTGTCAATACTAGTGCCCATTTATGTTTTATCGATAAATATTACCATGGTAGATGAAAATTTTCCCAACAAATAAAATATATCACTTTAAACCGAAAAATATACCAGCAACAAAAAAATTCCATATACAATTTTCAAAAAATATCAAAACGAGCTGTAGCAGTTTTTTTTTCAGTGAATTTTTACTCATCATTTTCGGATTCCACGGGAAGAAACATAATAAATAACTATTTTGGATCTCTAAAAAAAAGGCACTCATAACGAGAAAACCGGCTTGTCTAACTTTATTATGTTTTACGTTATCGAATTTTATTATCTGACCTAGATTTATACAATCACAAGTCTTCACTTATTTGGAAACTCTCTTGAATTTTTTAAAGCAGCGAAGCGAAATTCAAATCACTCATAAATAAATTTTATACTAAATAACCGGTTCCAAGAAAAAACCTGCTACTTGCATTTAAATCTGAAATCTTAAAAAAAAGTGTCAAGAAATTTTTTTATGGAGTTTGAATAATATTTCAGCCTAAAGTTTATATAGTATTTTAAGGTTTTGTTGTAATATTATTTCGTTATCGGACACACTTAAAACAGAAATGTTAAAAGGACCCATGTTTGTTCATAAAGCGTATTTGAAATACTATTTTGTGATTAACGTAACCAAAAGAAATAAGATTTCTTGCTACTGCGGTAAAGTGTGTCTACTAAGCTTAAGTAATATAAAAGACGTATAAGTAAAAAAAAAGAAACAAGTTGTTCAGTCCACAACTTGTTTCTTTTGTTTCTTACGTATACGTCTTTCGCTGAACTCTAGAATACAGCAGGCCACATGGTTTACCCAAATAATACCAAGGTTTTATCATCATTCCTGGATAAGCAGCCTAAGCCCAAGAAGAGTGGCATAACTGTCGATGAGCGGTGAGTCCCACTGATGAGAGAGTCATCAGTGTTTTTGCTGCACTGTTTTTGGAATTGTATTTGTTTACAAAAGGATTATGCAAAACTATGTATGACTTTTTTTAAGTCATGAATTATTTTCTGGGGATGCATGTAAGGGGCTTATTATCAAAACCTGCGCGGGGGTCCAAAATTTGCATATATATGTTGATTTTTACTCCTTCACGCATGGAAAAATACAATGTGTTTTTATTCCGGGTACATCCGTTCACTACTGTCGTTCTGAAAAGAACAGTTTTGCTGACGTTTCGCCAAAATCACATTTGGCATTTTCGAAGCTTTCTTTCTCGCTTCCGAATAGAGACTGCTACGTCTATCATACTGAAACAGTCCTACATGCTAAGTGTAACTGGTAATATTGGCAAAGTATGCATATATGCATATATACATATATATATATATATATATATATATATATATATATATATCTATAATAAAGGTCTTTATTTGTACATTACAAGTAAGATAGACTTAATATAAGGAACACTAAAACAACATTGAATGTACAAAATGGCGAGTCTCAGTTTGGTAGGGCTTAGAGCCCAACCAACTGTTCAGCTAACCAACTAGGTTTTAAATAATAATTAATAATACCTTAAACCTAATGTTCAAAAGTACAATACTACGAGTATTTTGTAAAATTAATATAAACAATTTAATTAATTGACGGAATATTCACTATCAACTAGCTAATAACTTGTTCTGCATAAACTCACGAAATCTGATCTGTCACAATTGAATGATATCCTTAGGAAGGTCGATCAAATACTTTGCAATGAGGTAGGAATACGAACGTTCGAACAGGGCTGAATGGTGTGCTGGGATAGTAAGCTTACCCTTAAATCTAATATTTACATTGTGAACGTCTGTTCTAAATCGAATTTTGTTGTAGAGATAGGGAGGAAATTTTTCGGTAAGAATCTTGTGATATAGGCACACCATATGAAGGTAGCGCCCCTGAACCATCTTGAGCCAACCAGATTCTACAAATGCATGTCCAATATGATCGTATTTTCTGATTTTAGAGATTAAATGCACACAAGAATTTTGTAATTTCTGTATGCGCCCGGCCACTTGCGAAGAAATACACGGTCCGTACACTGTATCACAGAAATTAAGTTGGGACAGGACAAAAGCTTCACATAATGCTGTTTTCAATTGTTTGTTTAAAACGCGTCGGTGTTGAAATATGATTTTTAAGTTCATATAAGCTATCTGAGGGCGCTTGTTCATATACTCTCAAAATTATAGCACAATATGCCTTATAAGGTCCAGATTTCTTGCTGATTCTTTAATTTGCAAGAGATTATTATTGATAACAACAGAAAGTGAGTACTTTTCTATAAATCTTTGTTTGTCATTCTTTTTGCCAAAAATAATAACAACAGATTTATCAGAGTTTAGAATTAAGTTGTGGTTTTTTGACATAACATTAAAAGTGAATAAATCAGTAAGTTAATAGCAGAGATGGCTTGACTGCTCTCCTCTGGTAAAAATGAGAGATATACTTGAGTGTCATGAGCATAATAGTGACTTATACAGGATAAAAATGATCTTTGAAAGCAAGTCGTGTATATAATAAATAAAAGAGGTCCCAAAATGGAACCTTGTGACACCCCACTCAAATTTGAAAGGAACCTAGATGTTCTGCCATTTAAAGATCACAGCCTGCTCCCTGTTATTTAAGTAATTTTTTAATAATAATACAGCATACTTAGACAAACCAACATAATGAAATATTGCGCACATTATTTCATGGCATATATACATATATATATATATATATATATATATATATATATATATATATATATATATGTATATATGCATATATGCATACTTTGCCAATATTACCAGTTACACTTAGCATGTAGTACTGTTTCAGTATGATAGACGTTTCGTTTTCGTATTTGTCATATCAAGCAATCTGTTATTTTAGATCTCCCTGGGTACAAGCCTGTCTGATGAGGGTAGAGGCCCAGAAATCATGATCGCAGGAGGGTAACCTGTGACATAATCGAAAGCAATTCTTCTTGTAGACCGTTTTGCACCTGCAAAAATCGTATATTTTTGCTATTTTGTATATATATATATATATATATATATATATGTAAATATATATACACTATTTTCAAACAATATGATTTCTTACCAATATTTGACCAGTTTCTAACTATGCCACATTAATTTTTGGATATTCGAAATAAATTGACTAATCAGATAACATTATCCGCAATAAACATCGGCAATCGCAGTCAATGTCTAATACTGAATAGTATTATCAGCAAAATGAGCATGATACACAAGATTACCTTTATTAGGAACTTTATGTTTTTTCCCATAAACTCTTTTAGCATACTCAATAGAAATAAAGTCTTTTTCGTTAAAAAATGGATGAAACTCTTTCAGAGGCATTTTCATAATCATATATCGAGATATATGTAAAGCTTTCTACATAGCTAAGTAAAACAAAGACTTATTTGGCCTTCATTTTATACTATAACAAATTCCTAAAAAAAAATAAACTCTTGTACGTGTTGCTACATTTCCATGCCTATTATTATATTATATTATCTGCCTAATGAGTGAAGTCTTAAAGAAATTTATTTATGATTTTAATGAACAGGCCTTTCTATAATAAGCTTCCATATACTGTAAGCAACTTTAATAACTTTTAAACACTTACAAATCTGTAGTATAATAATTTTTTTTTCTGTAATGTAATATAATAATTTCTTGCTTCTCTAATAGTTTATATACCATCTACACGTGACACAATAAAAAGTGTAAGTGTGTTTCTTACCAATATTTGACCAGTTTCTAACTATGCCACAATAACTTTTGGACTTGATTTTTTTTAAAATCGCCATTCTGTTTCGTCATGTTTTTTGTGTAAAATTTAAAATCAATTTAAAAAGAAAAATTTTTACACTGATTTTCAACATTTTATTTGGTCCCCATTTTGCTCCGCCATCTTGAATTCGTACCACAATTTTACTGTATATACTCTATATCACAAAATTTAAAATTAATAATAATTTAATAATTAATGATATTTTTAATATTATATTGGGCCGTCATCGTTCTTTCGTACCAAATTTTTACCCGTTTATTTTGAACGTAACATTTCTTTTTGTGCAAAATTTGAGGTTTATTGGATAATTACTTTTTTATTAATAATTCTTTTAACTTTTCACTAGCCCGCCATTTTATTTTGGCATACCAGATTTTTACCAAAATGTTATCGGATATACGCCTTAATGTTGTATCAAAATTTAAAGTCAATCGGATAAGATACATACCTACGAAATTTTCTACTAGGGAATATTTAAAAAATAAACAGAAACTCTGGAACGATTTTGTATAATTATTCGCAAAAAGTATACATTATTGCCCTTTAGTTGAGAAATCATGGTTCTTGGGCAGTACTGTAACTGCAAATTTTGGACCCCCGCGCAGGTTTTGATAATAAGCCCCTTACATGCATCCCCAGAAAATAATTCATGACTTAAAAAAAGTTATACATAGTTTTGCATAATCCTTTTGTAAACAAAAACAATTCCAAAAACAGTGCAGCAAAAACACTGATGACTCTCTCATCAGTGGGACTCACCGCTCATCGACAGTTATGCCACTCTTCTTGGGCTTAGGCTGCTTATCCAGGAATGATGATAAAACCTTGGTATCATTTGGGTAAACCATGTGGCCTGCTGTATTCTAGAGTTCAGCGAAAGACGTATAGGTAAGAAACAAAAGAAACAAGTTGTGGACTGAACAACTTGTTTCTTTTTTTTACTTATACGTCTTTCATATTACTTAAGCTTAGTAGACACACCGCAGTAGCAAGAAATCTTATTTCTTTTGGTTATGTTAATCACAAAATAGTATTTCAAATACGCTTTATGAACAAACATGGGTCCTTTTAACATTTCTGTTTTAAGTGTGTCCGATAACGGAATAATATTACAACAAAAGCTTAAAATACTATATTAACTTTAGGCTGAAGTATTATTCAAACTCCATAAAAAAATTTCTTGACACTTTTTTTTAAGATTTCAGATTTAAAAGCAAATAGCAGGTTTTTTCTTGGAATCGGTTATTTACTATAAAATTTATTTATGAGTGATTTGAATTTCGCTTCGCTGCTTTAAAAAAATCAAGAGAGTTTCTAAATAAGTGAAGACTTGTGATTGTATAAATCTAGGTCAGATAATAAAATTCGATAACGTAAAACATAATAAAGTTAGACAAGCCGGTTTTCTCGCTATGAGTGTCTTTTTTTTAGAGATCCAAAATAGTTATTTATTATGTTTCTTCCCGTGGAATCCGAAAATGATAAGCGAAAATTCACTGAAAAAAAAATCTGCTACAGCTCGTTTTGATATTTTTTGAAAAATGTATATGGAATTTTTTTGTTGCTTGGTATATTTTTTGGTTTAAAGTGATATATTTAATTTGTTGGGAAAATTTTCATCTACCATGGTAATATTTATCGATAAAACATAAATGGGCACTAGTATTGACACAGCTACAATATGTTCCAGCGAACATTTACCCGTTTTGACTGCAGAAATAGTAGACACAAATTTAGAGATTTTATATTCAGTCCGTCAGATTCCGTTACCGCTGACCTATATATATATATATATATATATTTTTTATATATATATATATATATATATATATATATATATATATATATATATATATATATTATATAATATATTAAATATATATATATATATATATATATATATATATATATATATATATATATTCTTAAATATTACAAAAAGATCCCCATAAGGCTTTTGATTTTTGAACAAAATTTGAACTAAATCGAGTAAGTACTTTTTTAGCTATGCCGCCAACTGACAGAACGAGGGAATTGAGAGAACTGCATCATGGAACGCTAACACTTAAAGCTTTGTTGTTTTTTTACAATGACAAACATTTTATTTGGCCTCCATTTTGTTCCACCATATTGAATTCAAACCACAATTTTACCAGTTTATCTCTATATCAAACTTAATAGGTAGTTTTTTATTCTGATTTTTTAAAACTTTCTTAAGCTCTCATTTTGTTTTACATTGTTTTACATTTTGTATTACCTCTCTTTTGTGCAGAACTCCAGATAAACTGGAAAAGTAATTTTTTAGTAATAATTTTTTTTAACATTTCACGAGGTTGCCGTTTTGTTTCGCCATATTTGATTACCAATCGGTTAAGTACAATCAGACCGACAGGTCGACAGAATTGAGAAAACATTTTTTTGGCGTCTAGGGACTCTAAAACGTGAAGATCTGTAAAAAAACTGGAAGGGTAATTTTTTTCACGTTTACAACATTTTCCTTTTACGAGGGAAGTAAAAAACACTAATAATGAATCAAAGAGCTTTGAGATAAAGCTGAAAGCTGCGGATTTACGAAGGAGATTCTAAATCTAGCAAGGAGGTGGCAATGACCTGTGGGTTACGTGGAGTGATTTTCAACATGAATTCTGTTTGATCTCTGCTATTAAAACTTCCTCAAAGTGTGAAGAGGATTAGGATACAATTTTGAATGTAGAATGTGGAGATTAAGAACATGAGACAGAATGCCATTTTCTCTATAGGTATCCTGCTGTCCTATCCATCAGATAATCCATTTTAGGGGAACGCTGGCATATAGACCAGAGCATAGTTAGCCTAGAATATGCGATTTTCTGAGAAAATATCTACAGGCTTTTTGATTATAAATTCAACAGACGTATTTTTATATATGTACAAATATACAAAAAATTTAAATATAAAAGAATCTTCCAACTTTTTAATTTGTTTTGGGTAGTTTGCAAATAAACAGTGTGTCTTGTTTCTCTGAAATCAGCATCAACTTAGGTTTCTTAAATGTAACACCCTGTATATTAAAAACCTATCAAATGGATTTCTTTTTGATGATTATAATTATACTAGGTTTGATATCTTTTTCTTAAAAGATACCCGAGAATTTTGACAAAAATCCTTCTATAATGCAAACGCGTTCGTCGAGTTAGTGTAGACAAGCAATGTCGAGCTCCTGAATTATATATATTTTAAGCTGAAATACTGCAGTGAATAATTGTTTTTGTTGAGTACTAGTGAGTTACAGTAATCTTCAAGTGTTTTTGTTTGTCAGTTTTTTTTTAAAGACTTTCACTTAAAAGGTAAATACCATAGATTCCATTATAATGACCGTTTGCGTATTCTGTAAAGAAACTATAAGCAGTAGAAAAAAAGTCTGTTGTTGTGAATGTAAAATACATCTCATTCTGCTTGCATTCATAAATCGGTCGACGTTGCCAGCTTGCTTACGGATGTTAAGGGAATATCCTGGAGATGTAATGACTGTCTTACGAAGTGTATTACTCTGGATAAAGATGGTGTAACAAAGATGGTAAATGAGCAAATTCAAATCGCTCTTTCAACCCTAACAACTTCCTTTGAAAATTTAAAGAATGATTTAGTGAAGATCGTTTTTGAAAAATGTGGACAAACACAAATAACTGCGTGTTCTGAAGAACCTGTTAGTTATTCTAAGATCGTTAAGAACAATACCCAGCCGGCCATTCTAGTAAGACCAAAAGACCAAGAGCAGTCAATCTCTCAAACTAAACATGATATCTCAGAAAACATTGATCCTACGGAATCTCAGCTGAGGATTGTCAAAGTAAAAGCTGTTAACAATGGTGGGGTATTGATTGGGTGTAAAAGTCTGGAGGAAAACTGCTTGTTTTAGACAACTTGCTGAGCAAAAGCTTGCGAACTCTTATGACATCAAAGAGCTGCGTGGAGTGAAGATGAGGGTGCGCATAGTGGGATTTACTGATGCTTATGATGAGGACAACTTGGTTGCTGTTATAAAAAAATTGAACTCTGATATATTTTTTAATAAGTCATCTTGTCATATTGTACAAATTATTAAAACGAATAAAAATTCAAATATTTTTCAGGCTATACAACAGTTGGATCGCCTCACATATGATCAAATTATGAGGGTCGGCAATGTATTTGTAGGTTATGATGCGTGTACTGTTTATGATGGAGTCCAAGTTTCGAGGTGCTATAACTGCAATGAATTTAATCATTCTTCAAAAAATTGCTCAAAGAACGTTTCTTGTCCAAGATGCAGCGAAGAGCACTCTTTAAATGAATGTACGTCAGATACCTTAAAATGCTCTAACTGTTGTAAATTGAATCGGAAAATTAGCGACAACACTGTAAAATCAAACCACGCTGCTTGGGATGTTAGTAGATGCTTAGCATACCAGGCCGCGTGCTCTAAACTCAGAACGAACATCCTAAGCCAATAGCAATTATCGAGAACGTAAGAGGTCTTTGTAGTAAAACGCACGAATTTTTGCAAGGCGTCATGAGTTGTGATTTTGGTTTGATTGCGATAACTGAAACTTGGCTCGACTCTTCAGTATGCAGTAGTGAACTGTTTTCAAATAATTTTCAAGTCTTTCGTGCGGATAGAAATTTTGCGGCTTTGAATAAATCCAAAGGAGGAGGTGTTTTGTTGGCGGTGAATCGTAATTTTATTTGCACTATTTTAGACTTTCAAAACTAAAATTTTAATTTTTCTCCTAATATAGATTTTTTAGGTATCAAAATGGCTTTTGCCCATTGTACGGTTTTTGTATTCATCCTATATATTCCGCCTCCGGTTTTACAAAACGATCTTGAAAATCTGTTTGTGATTTTTTTGTCACTTTGGACTATATCTACGGTAAAAATATATACATTATAGGAGATTTTAACTTATCAGATTATGAGGGTTTTTTAAGCGGAAACTCTCAACGAAATAGTAACTGCATAAATTTGTTAAAAAATTTTATGGAATTCTTTAATCTCGAGCAGTATAACTTTATTAAAAATAACAATCAAAGGATTCTGGATCTTATTCTGACGAATAGCAACTCTAATAGTAACGTAGAGCGATCACTTGATATTCTTATCAAAGAAGGTATTTACCATCTTGCTTTAATGATTTCCTTTAAAAGACCAAAGTCAAATAATTTTAAAAACTCTATAAACTTAAATATGAATAATCTATACAATTTTCGTAAAGCTGATTTCAACTTGCTTTATAACATATTTCTTCAGCAGGACTGGTCCTTGCTGGAAAATCAGACAACGGTGGAAAATGCCTGTAATACTTTTTATAACTTAATATACTCCATATTTGACCTAGCAGTTCCACGTTATCGCCATTCGTCAAATAGAAGATATCATCCTTGGTTCACTTCAGAAATTATTAAAAATATAAAAACTAAACATAAATTGCATAAAAAGTACAAAAAATATGGCAGCATACAGGTTTTCGAAAGATTTCAGTATAAGTATAGCATATAAAAAATATATTCAAAAAATGGAGACGGATATCAAAAAAGATCCCAAACGCTTTTGGAATTTTGTCAAAGGCCGGAGAGAGATAACAGGCATTCCAAACAGTATGCACTTTGATGGTCAGAATCTAGATAATACCCCCGATATTTTGAATTCATTTACTTCATTTTTTAAGCAATCTTATTCAGTTTCTAACAATATCCAAATTTCAAATAATTCATTCTCGTGTAGTGATCAAAATATAAACATACCTACAATTAGTGAACGGGATATTATTTGTGCTATTAAAAAACTTAAACCTAAATACACTGCCGGACCAGACCTTATTCCAGCATTTTTGATACGTGACTGTCGATTTGTGTTAATAAAACCTCTTCAAATCCTATTTAACATGTGCATTGAACAACAGACATTACCAAATATATGGAAAAAGTCGAAAGTATGTCCAGTCTTTAAGAACGGTGATAAATCAGACATTCAAAATTATAGACCTGTTTCCATCATACGCAATTTCTCAAAAGTCTTTGAGGTCATATTGCACGACATCATTTTTCCGTTGGTGCAAAATAAAATTGTTCCTGAACAGCATGGTTTCTTTAAAAATCGTTCCACAACTGGCCCTTATAACACAATACATTGCGGACTCGAATGATGAGGGTCTGCAATCTGATGTAATATATTTAGACTTCTCCAAAGCATTTGACAAGTTAAATCATGACTTGTTAATTAATAAACTTTGAAATATCGGATTCTCGGATTCCCTATTACGGCTCTTTACATGTTACCTTTCAAATCGCACACAATATGTGGCTATAAATGGTTTTCAATCGGAGAACTATATAGCTTGTTAGGGGGTACCGCAGGGTTCCGTTTTAGGACCCTTGCTGTTTAACATTTTTATTAACGACATTGGTGATTCTTTGGATATTGGTTATTTACTCTACGCTGATGACATCAAACTCTTCGCTAACATTAAGTCTACGGAGGACTGCTTAAAAATCCAACAAAATTTACAGGATATTATTGACTGGTGCCAGGGAAATTGTCTACAGCTAAATATTGGAAAATGCATGGTTATGTCGTTTACTACAAAGTCAGAACCGATTATTTTTAACTATAACTGCAATGGTGAAATTGTAGGCCGATCCAAGGAGTTCTGTGATCTGGGAGTTACATTCGATCAAAAATTATCATTTACCTCACATTACAGCACTATTAGGTCAGATTCTTCTAATGTTAGGGTTTATAGTTCGTACTACTAAAGAGTTTAGCCAAGTGGAAGCCATAAAGCTGCTGTAATATAGTTATGTCCGATCCAAACTTGAATATGCGGCAGTTGTATAGTCTCCCGGATATAATATACATGTGTATGGTATTGAAAGTATACAGCGAAAATTTGTAAAATATCTAAGCTTTAAACAAGACGGTCGCTATCCCGCTCAAGGATGTCCACAAGAAGAGCTTTTAGATAAATTTTCACTGAAGAACTTAAAAACCAGACGAGATAACCTGCAAATGATATTTTTGTATAAGCTATTAAATAATAAGATAAACTGCCCCTGTTTACTTTCTAAAATAAATTTCAACGTGCCTCGTTTAAGTTCACGCACAAGCAGTGCTTTTTACTTGCCGACTCCTCGTACAAACATCTTAAAATTTTCGCCTATTTATACAGTGTGCGATAACTTTAACAAAAAAACTAATTTGGATCTTTTTTCTGATAGTTTAGAATCATATAAGAAAAATTTACGACGCTAAACCGTTTTGCTAATTTAAATCTTATTCAAATATCAGAATTTGGAAAATACTTACTGTTATTATTAGTTATAAGCTTCTTTTTATGTGTAAAATGTAATTTTTTAGTAGGCTTGAATATGTAGTTTTTCACTGTCTTGTAATTGGGATCTTCCTGTAAGACAGTTAACCGTAAATAAATAAATAAATAAATAAATAAATATGAGGCAATGTGGAAAACCTTCTAGTACACAGTAGAGGCAATGGGCATACCCTTATAGTAGAATTTTTCTCAAATATTTCAGGATATAAAGGTAACGGACCTAGTACTTTGATGGATATGTTATATACTGGCTGTCACATAAGAGAAAGTAGAGACTGCAAACAATATTAAAAAGTTTATACAATTATTGCACAATTTAAACACAATTTTGTTTCTAACGTTTATATATCCATAAAAATACGAAAGTTAAGACTTATTTATTCCCCAAAACCCTGTACAAGAAGTCTAATTGGATCTAGATGCTGTTGTTGTCTTGTTGGAAGCAAGTTTAAGTTAAAAAATGAGACCAATTGAAAATTAATACAATTTTCAATTGGTCTCATTTTTTAATTTAAACTTGCTTCCAACAAAACAGCAACAGCATCTAGATCTAATTAGACTTCTTGTACAGGGTTTTGGGGCACTTACACTTTTTATTGTGCCATGTGTAGACGGTATATAAACCACTACAAAAGCAAGAAATTATTATATTACAGATTTGTAGATGTTTAAAAGTTATTAAAGTTGCTTACAGTATATGGAAGCCTGTTCATCAAAACTATAAATAAATTTCTTTAAGACTTCCTTATTAGGCAAATACTAATGGGTCATTGAAAACTTTGTTCTTGTGGTAGGTTAACTGAATCAGACATGGAAATGTAGCAGCACGTACAAAAGTTTATTTTTTTTAGGAATTTGTGCTATAGTATAAAATGAAGACCAAATAAGTTTTTGTTTTAGTTAGTTATGTAAAAAGCTTTACATATATCTCGATATATGATTATGATAATGCCTCTGAAAGAGTAACATCCATTCTTTGAACAAAAAAGACTTTATTTCAATTGCGCATGCTAAAAGAGTTTATGGAGCCAAACATAAAGTTTCTAATAAAGGTAATCTTGTGTATCATGCTCATTTTGCTGATAATGCTATTCAGTATTAGACATTGACTGCGATTGCCGATGTTTATGCCCAAGAAATCTAGAGAATTTAAAACAAAGCATATTGAGTCACAATGTCGTTGTTTTCTTTATGAAAAGAAAAACGTGAACCTAGAAATAGGTAAAATATAAAATTTTGCACAAAGGTAATATTTTGTTTTATAATACCATTTTACCAATTAAATATAAAAAGTTAGTACAAATAAACATCAACGATATTGTTGAAATAATTTTGGGAATTCAGTAACAATATCAACAGGTGTTAGGTGAAGTTAATTAGAAGTTTATTTGTTATGTATATTTGTACCTATACATTGATTAATTTAAATAATCACACATGAATTATTTTCAGAAAGAAAATAATATAGTTTATAATAACAGCCAGACAAAATATACATCATTATTTACAACATTTTAACAAGGCTCTAAATACTCAGTCAAAAATTAAATACTCTTTTTTTTACTGGAAAAATAGCCGACTCTAGGCGCAAGTTCTAGGAGTCTACGTCAAGACCTTCTCCAAAACAATAGGACATTGAGACGAAGTACAAGCTTGTTGAGCTTGGATCCAGTATGCTGTCCATATGACCAGGACCAATTCTAGGGATAATCAAGACAGCAAATCCAGGACTAATTTGGCCTAGCGTCTGGGCTTGAGCCACAACTATGCTATCTACTTTCAAAGGAATTAAGCGAAGACGGTCTTTTTAGGTCAGAATAGCGGAATGTCATGTACGTTTTGATGATAAAGCTTTTTAGTATTAGTTATGGACTACGATTGGCAATGTTTATTTCGGAGAATGTTTTCTGATGAGTCAGCTTAAAATGGACTCGACAAATTAAGCCATTGCAATGCTTTTGTATATTAGTACCTGAATAAAAGCCGAAAGAAAGACATCATTGTTCTATTCAACAGTAAAATGTTTTATTTATTAGCCTGTTGGTTTTTAGGGTAGAAATAATTGAAATGATTTATACTGCAGAATTTGTTAGTTTATTATGATTGCAGATATGTTAATACGATTTTCTAATGTTTATCTTCTTGGATTATACTAGTAATTTATGAATAAGTTTTTAAAACTAAATTACCAAAGATCTCTTACCTACTACGGCGGCCTTATAGTTATCACACAGTCTGGTAAATGACATACCTGAAAAAAAAACAAAATTAAATAAGATTATTGGATCACCATTGTAATATACAATTTAAATATTTTAAACGTTTGTTAAGTACGAAGTTTATTAAAGATTTTTAAATTAGAATTTTGATAAAAATCTTATCAATTTTGGATTATATGGAAAAATGATAGGCAAGTATTCTAATCGTGAAAAATCACCTCCCCAGATTTTTTCAGACCTTTACGTTTCAAGGTCCCTGGATGCCGAAAAAACATATTTTCTCAATTCGGTCGGTCTGTCGGTCTGCCGATGCCGGTTCGCTGCATAAGTAAAAAACACTACTTGCCTTGGTAAAAATCCAGTATCACGAACGAAAATGGCAGCCTCATGAGATGCCAAAAAAATATTTTTAAAGAACTACTTATTGCTATGTAGGAATCAGCTGGTAAAATTTTGGTACAAATCCAAAATGGCGAAACAAAATGGCGGCTTACTGAAATATTTAAAAATTGTTCCTATTAAACCTACTTAATGGATTGATTTTAAATTTTGTGCAATAATTGTGTTATAGAGATGAACTGGTATATAATGGTGGTAAGAATTCCAGCCAGCGGAACAAAATGACGGCCAAAAAAAAGTTTGTCTTCATGTTTTAGCGTTGTTAATTGCCAAATATCTAATTTTATCAAGTCTGTCGGTCTGTCTGTCGGTGTGTCTGTTCGTAGCATAGCTTAAAAACTACTTGCCCGATCGACTTCAAATTTTGGCTAAAAGTTCATGGTCACATGGGAATGACCTAGTAATCTTTTTGTAAAAATCCAGTATGGCTCAACCAAATGGCGGCCTAGTGGAACGTTAAAAAATTTTTACTGAAAAACTAATTATCCAATTTATCTCAAAGGCACGAAAATCAGGTGCTATATAGGAATGAACTGGTAATATTTTAGAATACATTCAAGATAGCAAAACGAAATGGCTGAAAAAACTACTTATTAGATTAATGCCAAATTTTGGACAAGCAATCACTGTGGTATAGAGTAAAAACTAGTAAATTTGTGCTACGAATTCAAGATGATGAAAAAAATGCGGTCGAAAAAAAACAACGAATATAAATATTAATTTCCAATTTGCAGTTCACGTCTAGAATGTATTTCAAAAGGAAGGATTTAAGCAGCTTTTTTATGAACAGTTTTATTAAGCATTCAAATCAAATGCCTACGTTTCCACACTAAATAGTGTCATCATCGGGGCTAAAAAGAACAAATTCCACAATAAGAGAAGAAACTTTTTAATACATATTGGAACAAATATACAATACAATCGTTTTATTCTAAGAAACATTGGAAAAAATGAGAAAACTAACCCACTAACTCGATTGGTAAAGCATTCAGTGTGATATAGAGATAAACTAGTAAATTTGTAGTTCGACTTCAACATTCGAAAAAAAAAATGGCGGCCAAATAAAGTGTTACAAAATCAAAATGACATTGCGGAACAAATTGACGACGTGTCGTTCTAAAATCTACTTTTTCAATTTATTTTAAATTGTGCCCAAAAAGCAAGTGTGGCATAGTAAGAAACTTGTAAACATTTGATAGGAATTCAAGAAAATAGCGCCAATAAAAAATATCTGTTACTAGATGACCATTTACCGAAATAAATTGGGTCACACTTCCCTATTCCTAATAAAGGGACACATTCATCACGAAGTTCCGGGTAAAAGAAATTTACCGATTTTTAGATTTGTCATCTGATTATACCACAGTATTCGTGAAACAGTTGTCATATTTATAAAATAAATCGATCGAATGAAAATTTTAACTAATGTTTTCAATTACTTTGGATTGTGATGAGTAAGTAATAAAGCGCTGTGTATTGTGTATTACTGAAATATTTTATACCAAGCTTGAAACTAGCTATTTTAAAGGTTTTATATTTTAATAATTCGAAACACTCAGATTATTTAACTGGTTATGCTGTATTGTTCGATATTACTCAGAAAGGGCAAAGCAATAACAAATCAATGCGTCTCATAAAGTATAATACAAACGTTTATTTCCCATAAATGCAATGTTTTGAAATGTCGAAATATAACAGTAACTCCCCATATCCTATTACATAGCAGTTTAATAAAGTACAGACTGGACGAAAAGCTGTTTTGCAAAATAAAGACATGGCATTATGCCCACAATGCGTGAAATTGAAATGTATAACCAATAATCCGCATAAAACCTATAACACGTGCGGCGCATCATGTGATACCATTTCTCTAATCTCCTATTTTTCTGTTTGAAGGGCCGTAAAGAAGGGGTTTCAAGTATGCAGAGAATTTCCAACTGCTGCAGCGTTTGATATTAAACACGAGATAGGTTCAATGTTTTGTGTCTTTCGTTGAGGACATCAAAGTAGATGTAGGACGTAAAACAACTAATCGTTCTAAGTTCTCGTTTTAAATTCATTAATGAATTCCGTCAAAATGAGGTAAGAGCTGACTAAACAAAATTAACGTGGCTGAGTACTACGTTAAATCGACAAAAAAGTAGTTGGACTAAGTACTAGTAGACCAGTAGTAGTAGTAGTAGTAATAGGAGTAGTAGGGCATATACTGAAAAATAAAAATAAATGGACAGTTACCAAGGACGTAATTGTTAAAATATTGAGAGAAAAAGAAATTTACGAAAAAGCTAGATAAGTAAAAAGAACGATCTCAGCATGGTGAAACAATGCCGGAAGGCGATCCCACAGTGCTGTAGAGAGACAGGGTCCGGCACTATCTGACAATGAGCCGATTCAGGCGTCAGGTGCCCATATAGGTTTCCCCTCCGACAGAAAAACAAAAGTAGTAGTAGTAGTAGTAATAGTTTTTTTTTCTACGAGGGGTAAAAAAACCTAGACTATCTGGTCGAAAAGATCTTATGTGACCAGGAGTGTGTCGGATTCGTACCACTGAGGATATGCCTACCGACCAAAAAAATTCCCAGAAACCAACCGTGAAAGAAGAGTCCTTCTCGGAACCGCTTGCGGGCATTACTTCGGAAAGGTGGTTAGAAAAGTTGTTGGTACTAAAACTGGATTTATCTGTTAGTTCTTCTATGTCTCTCTTCATTTTCTCTTCTTTTCTGGGTAAGTATCTCTTTCACCATTAGGCGTACTTCTCCCCAGTTATCTTCAGGCTGGACCTTTGACAGTTTCAATTTGGGCATTGAAAGAAAGTGTCTTCCACCGTGTCCTTTCCTCCACAATAGATACATTTATCCGTGTTACTCAAATTAAACCTCTTGAGGTAAGCTTAGAAATAGCCATGTCCCGTAATAAGTTGGGTCACCACGAAGTCCACCTCTCCATGCTCTTTTTCGGGCAAAGGCGCGATGTGTTGTATTAACCGCTTGGTCCAATTCGCCGTTCCATTGTCCCTTTCCCTTGTCTTTCAATTTACGCTCTTTGTCCCACAAGAAGGTCTATCACTGGAGTTTTTGATATCACGAGTAGTGCTTTCGTTGAGGTGGTCCTATATGCGCCAACGATTCTAATAGCAGTTCTTCCCTGGACTTTAAGAAGCATGTGTTTGTACATGGCCTTTTCCATCGCTTTCTTCCATATCGATGCACCATACAGCATAATGGACTCGGTTACGGAACATAAAATTCGTCTGCATGCCTCTCTTGGGCCACTTGTCTTAGGCATTAATATGCTGATGTTATTAAGAGCCTTGTTTGCTTTCTCGGTCGTCTTGCGTTCCCATTGTTATATATATGTCCGGATATACTCTTCAAAATAACTAAAATGTCTATTTACAGGGTTACAGTTCACAGTTTGCACCTGGTCAACAAAAATTAGATACAATAACTTTATAGTTTTAGCGAACCAAAAGTTCTTATTCTAATAATGGTCGTTTTGTCATTCGTTCTTAAGAGATCTGCGATATCTCAGAAACCAACATAGCAAACAATTTAATGCAAATACTGTACAAATATATCTCAGTAATAAAGATAGAAATCAAGTAATAAATATATCTTAGAAACAGACATTTATCTAAGACTTTTAATTCATTGTTTTCTTTCTTCTTTACCTTTATATAATATGTCTTGATTTTATAAGTATTTCTAAGCATTTCTTGTATTATATGAATTTCATTGAGAAATGCAACTGCGTTCAAGGCATATTGACGTTGAAGAATTTAAAACTTACATATTTTCAAAAACTGTATCTACCTAATCTAAAAAGCTTTTTGTACCCTTTTTAATGATATCAACTTGCAGACCAACAAGAGTTAAATTTTTTCACGTATTTAAAAACAGAGACCAAATTTTTAAATTCTTCAATAAGATCGAAGTCTAATCCCCGTATTCACTAAAAAAGTTTAAGAGTTAGACCAGGTCTAGTTGCCATGGTATTAAAAATTCTTAGTTCGCCAATTATGTTTTGCTTATCTCACTGTCATTTTCTAATTGCGACATTAAGAAAAATTATTAGTTCACTTGTCAAAAATGTCGTCTTAAACCTATAACTGTCAAGTTAGACCTGGTCTAAATTTAAACCTTTTTAGTGAATACGGGTGTTAAAGTTTTAATTTTTGAAAAATAATGTTACAAAATAAATTGGTACCAACATTGCAAATCGGACCCTAAATTTTCTTGTGGAGATTTACATGTAAAAATAGATCAAATTGCCGAAAAATATGCAAAGGGCATACCTTTGTTTGCAACCTTATCCTGTTTTCCAATTATATATTTCCAAGGTATCTATGTATAGGACCTATGTTGGATTTTTTTCTTAATAATAAAATTAAACAGAGCTTTGAAGTCATCATGTTTTTGGTTTTGCTTTCCTAAAAATTGAAAAAATGCAGACCTTCCCAAAGTTTTTTCTTTATACAGCTGTGGAATGGAGACCTGGGCGCGAACTACCGTAGACAGATTAATCTAGATGCTGAAATTCCTTAAACTATTTTTCACTAAACGTACATGTGTATATTTTTTATATTGCGAAGAAATTTCCTTGAAACGTTTCAACTGCAAGTAATAATTTTTTAAGTTTATATTCACATACAGGCTTAGTGTACATAGCCTACTTACTATTACGACTTACGAGGCTAGCAAACAAGACCGTTCTAACTTAATAACAGTATATTTTTTTGACTTTTTATTAATAGCAACTATACTTAACAAAGAAAATTTTATTATTTGAAGAGACATTCTATGTATCTTTTTAAGCATATCCTAATATCCTAATCGAATTTGTTTTCTATTTTTAAAATAGAGACTATAATATATACTAGCTTTTGCCTGCGATTTCTACTCGTAGATGATGAGGCAATATAAATACTGATTAAGTAATTAAGAATAATTTTTGCGCCTACTTCACATGCTATTCGATTTCAACTATTTTTTTTAAATTTATTTATCCTTTTTAGTTCTATTTATATGAGTTTTATTGTTAAATTCAGGTTTAGCAAATAGCCACTGATTCCCCGTACATGTAACATCATTTTGTAATAATAAGTATTATTATACACTCGTAACATAATACCCTTTTTTCCTGATAGAATGGTGAACGCGTATACTGTTCAATGAAGCATCGCTACACAGTTCAAAATGGCGTCATTCCGCTATTTCTCAATATGCCTGCTATGAGACTAATCCGGCAATGAATTTCCTTTGATAATTTTATTTAAATTGGTCAAACCATCACAGAGTAATCGATGTACATACATACAAAATATACATACTGTCGAATTGATAAACTCCTCCTTTTTTGTCATTCGAATAATATACGTTTCAAATCGATGCGACAAAATTAATGTTTCTCCATACGAACACATGTTATTTTATTTCTCTTGGATACTAAATTTACAAAGTGACATTATCGTAATTTAATTTTTTTTCTTCATTCAAACTTTACCACTCCTTTACGGATAAATGTTTGAAAAATTCTCCTTAGTGCACCCCTGTGCGATGTCTGTCAGTCATTCACGGTACTCCATTATAGGTATAGATTATCTAAAGATTTCATTTTTTCCTTTGAAATCTAAAGTAGTTACCTGTATGCTCTTTCTAATACTTTTTTTAACAAGCAGGAATTTTTGGCTTAAATTTCGGTCATATCTTAATGTTGAGACGTTTATCTGTGGAAACTTGAATTTCTATTATATCATTTTACTTTTGACCTTACGTTGTTACAGTTTTCACTGACGACTAGTTAAAATTACTTTACACTTTAATAACTGCTTGTCTTTTGCTTTTATAAGGAGACAACTTTATATACCGATAAAATGGCAGTTTTCCTAGTATGCTAAAACATACAAAAATTCCTCGTTAAGCCGTAGGACCATTTTTATTACGTGAAAAATATCACAAATCACTTAACATAATATGCAACAGAGCTAAAATTTAAATTTATATTTTGTCGTTCCAACTAATATTATCTAAGATCTATTTTATATTATACGTAGGTACGTAATTGCATTGTGAAAATTTAAGATTTTAAACTAAGTGACATGATGGAATAAACATGTTACTTTTTCTCACTGACGTGTGTTTACACCTAAAAGAATAAAATCCTTTTATTTATCAGAACAATTCCGGGATTTCTACACCACGTGCTAAAAATCATATGGCCCTAATCTTCTAAAAGGGAGATCCGGACGAGATGGGATTTTTGGGATGCTCTTGTAAGTTCGGGTATGGGAAACACTACAAACACGACGAAGTTGTTGCTTGTAAGAGCATCTGGCGTTCAAACAAACTCGGGCTTGTTGAGTTTCGCCGCAGCAAAATCCACAACTTTCAAGATTTGCCAGCGGCGCACTTGTATGTTTCCTGGCTGTCTGCTTGTCTTATTTGTTATCCTAAATATTGCATCCATGGAAGGAGAAACTTGGTCGTTTATGCAGAAAATCGGTTAGAAACTTCAAGATATACCATGTGACACTAAAAATTTAGCACTTACTGAAGGCAAAAATATATTTAAACTATATTAAATTATTCAAATTTTAAACATCATCAAGGGATTTCCAAACCCCCTGAACTTCCACTAATAGTCCTTGAAGTCGTCTCACTTTTCTGCTTATCATACCCCACATACTTATAATGGATAAAAGATCAGGTGACCTAACAAACCATATAACTTCAGCTTCACGAGTAGGGTAGAGAGAGATATTAACCCAAGCAAAATGTTTGAAAGAAAAAAATATTTACTTCAATTATATAAGTCCTAACTTTTTTTTAGACATCGTCACTAATTTTCAATTTTAAGGAGAGTATTAAGTTTATGTTGTTTTAACCAAGAAAAAGAGCAATGCCCATTTTTTTTTTAGTTGCCAAATGTAAATGCTTGCCTACCCCAGGAAGGCATTTTAAAATAGCCACTAAGCTTCGCGATTTACACTACTTTCCTCATAAACGAAAAGTTAAGACTAAATTTACGCTGCCCTTTGCTAAGATGGAGTCTCTTTTTTTGATGACTATAGATTTTCAATCAAGAGGTCCAAAAGGGCATGTATACAAAGTCCCTTGCTTGTGTGATTTTTTTCTGAAGTCTCAATAATCATTAAACCAATTTTGCTTAATAATAATATTCGATATATAAAAAAAGCATTATTTTATTATATAAAAAAAGCATTATGTTATTATTATTCGCCAAGTTTAAACTTTTTATACAATATTGTTGTGGATTAACTTGTCATGTTGTAAACATACATGCTTTAAAATGGATATTTTATATTTCATTGCTGTTTAAAATTTGGAGGTACTATTTTAAATATAGACTATTTCTAAAGGATTATAGATTTGTAGTTACGAAAAAATAAAAGTATGTCAACAGGTTGATATTTCTAAAGGGTATAAATGGTAGGTATTGGAAAGCATCTGCCCGACGCACGTGGACGGTACTAGGTAGTAGTAAGTTTTAAAATGTTAATTAAAAATTAAATTACGATAATGTCACTTTGTAAATTTAGTAGGAAAGTGCAATTCACAATGTAATCACTTACCGGTTTAAAACAATTTTTTTTGGTTTTTCGCCTTATAAAATTGGAAAAAATAAAATATATTTACCTTATAAATTCAATAAATAGTCTTAAGTTCTGGGTCCACTATGAAGGTAACCGAGGAACGATACAGAAAATGTTTGTTTTCTGGACGTTTCGGGGGAAGTCTACCCCGTCTTCAGCAAACCTGTAAATAAAATACTAAAAGCAGAATATTTCTTATGTTTCGTATCAGAAATATAACCAAAATTGCTAATCTCTGACAAAATTTTATTTGTAGGTTTGCTGAAGACGGGGGTAGACTTTCCCTCGAAACGTCCAGAACACAAACATTTTTCAGTGTCGTTCCTCGGGTACCTTCATAGTGGACCCTGAACTTAAGACTATCTATTGAATTTATAAGGTAAATATATTTTATTTTTTTTATTTTTTCCAATTTTATAAGGCGAAAAACCCAAAAAATAGTTTTAAACCACGAATCCGCCACTACAATTTCGTAATTATTTAATCACTTACTGATTCTTTTTATACTGATTTACAATAAAAAAATAATTTTTCCGGTAATTTCCATTACCCGGAATTTCTCTCCTTATGAATTTCTCATTTCATTAGAAATAGTTAAAGGTACCCAATTTAGTTCCGTCATCAGGTATACTAGGTACACTTATTTTTTTTGGCATGAATTAAGTTAAATTGAATTTTTTTAAACTGATTTTTTAAGACCGCCATTTTGTATCGTCATTTTGAAGTCGTACCAGTTAATCACTGTTTCATATTCAATTTTGCTGCAAGATATTAAGTCAATTGAATAAGAAGATTTTTTACACTGATTTTCTTCAGTCATTTTATTTGGCCGCTAATGACCCTTAATTTTTGAGTAAAATTTGAAGTCAATCTGATAAGTAATTTTTAAGCTATGCCCGGAACTGACAGACAGACGGACCGACGGAATTGATAAAACGTATTTTTAGGCATCTAGGGACGCTAAAACGTGAAAATATGTAAAACCTGAGATGGTGATTTTTTTTTATCATAACAAACATTCTATTTGGCCGCCATTTGGTTTCGCTATCTTGAATGAGTACAACAATTTGACTAGTTGATCTCTATACCACAATTAGTTACACCACACAATTTGGAATCAGTCTATTAAGTAGTTGTTTTAGGGTGAATTTTTAAATCTTTTGCTAAGCCGCCATTTTGTTCCGCCACCTTGGATTAGTTTCAAAATTATACCAGTTGATTCCTAGGTAATACTTGATAAATTTGAGATAAATTGGATAACTAGTTTTTTAGTAATAATAATTCTACTAGGCCGCCATTTTCTTTTACATATTTTTGCATCCCATCTGCCTTGGTAGCGTTGCTCCATTGTTGGAACCTTTCACCTTGCTCGTCACTAGCCGCACCCAAACTGTAGGGAAAAAAATTTAAATGAAAGTGCAAGAAGTGTCATGCGACAGCCCATTTTGCAGTAGTTTTCAAGTAGTTCTTCTACAAGACCTCGCAGCTAATTCAACATCACTTACTTTTGATCAAACTTTTCATACTTTAGTATTTCTCTAATGTGTAGTCCAACAAATATTCCTTCCTTAAGCTTAGGATCGCTTAGATTAGGAACATTTTGTTTAAGGTATTTAAACGAAATACCGACTTGACTAATTTTTTATTAATCTCCGTTGAATGTGTAATGGAGGTAACAGAACCTTTTTAATAAATTGATCTCACTAAAGCCATTCTTTTACTTAATAATAATATAATAATACATTTGTTTATTTACAATAATTAATAAACATTTAGGTAAACAAAGGTAATGTATGTGATCCATGCAAATAAACAAAGAGAAGCCCAATATAATAATAATATAATACAATATAAAAGTTACTCACTAATGAGAGGCAGACAGAAACTTACTTATTACCATTCTTGGTATCTATTAATTAATATTTAAGTTGATAATATATTTCTCTTCTAAAAGTTATGATATTGGCTAAATTTTTTATTGTTATCGGTAAACTATTATAAAGACTAGGAGACAAATATTTATGACTTCTTTGACTCACCGTTTTCGCGCAAAAGGGCAGCTCCACATTTCCGTGTGCTCTATTTCTAGTATTGTAATTGTGGTTTATTTCTAAAAGTTCTTGTCTGTATATGCTGATGTAAGAGCATTTTAAAATAGAACAATTTTCGAATACAAAGTACTTTTGCTTCTTTAAATATGGTTATAAATGAATACAGCAAAGGTTAAATATTATCTTTAAAATTTTCTTCTGAATTACTTCAAGTTTCCTTAAATGAATATTTGGAGAACCTCCCCACCCCAGCAACCTATACGAATTTTTTTTTTAATGCACGGAACTTGGGTATTAAAGTTCTTAATGTATTTGTAACATTATTAATATGTTCATCCGACTTAAGATGGGAGTCTATAGTTATGCCAAGGTATTTGATTTTATTAACACTTTTAATCTGTATATCATAGTTGTTATTTCTAATAGTTAAAACTTAATAATTTGAAAGATATTTCTGATAGCAAGAGAAAGGAACAAAAAAAGTTTTATTAGAATTAAGGGTTAGCATTTTTGCATTAAACCAATTCACTATATTAGAAAAATAATTTTCTACCTTTATTTTTAATTCGGTCCAATTTTCCTGTATAATAAATTGCTGTGTCGTGGGCCCAGCTCGTTATTTTCCCACACGAGGGAAGTAGAAACAGGGAATTTATATACACCACAAACAAAGTGGGTCCCAAAACTGTACCCTGAGGTACACCACATTCTAAAATTTTTTCTTTACTTACCTGATTTCCGATCCCAACCTTCTGGCGTCGCTCTGACTTTTACTTAATTACTTACTTACTTCATCACATATCTGCCCCTTATACTTTCGTATGTTTCCTTCTTGTCAACTGTATGCACAAGAGGAACAAAGGGTTTTAGTTGCCATTCTGGAGCGGAACTGGTTTTACACTTATTTTATAATAATATATAAATAAGCGCCATTCGTCCGGTTTATGTGCAATGCCTAATTAATTTGTTCCATAACACTATTTGAAGAGCTCCTGGTTACGGTTCCTAAGTATTGTAATTTTAGTTCTAGCAAATTCCACTGTTGAAATCTTGAACCCAATAGTTCAGCATGCTCTTGGGACAAGTGGAGATCCCGAAGTACCTCACTCTTCAGCTTGTTCACTTAAATGGGGCCCTTTTTTTCACTTTCGGGAAAATAAGTACCGCCCTTTTCTGATACATTATCGGGTACCGTATCATCATACATTTCTTCCTTCCATATACCGGGGCGCTGGAAGCCGGATTTATTCTTTTTTTTTATTTTCAAAAAACATTACTTTTTAAAATAATGTGATTAAAATACATATTCATTTTTGATAAAAAAAATCATAACTTAAAAATCTTACACGTTAGGAAGTTTTTACTACCTAAATCGAAAATTAACAAAAAATTGTCACAAAATGGCTGTAACAAAAAAGAGTGTGACGCTGAAAATAATTAATAAAATACAGCAATATAATTTGTACCTTCAAATGTTAAAAGTAAAAAACACTACATTTTAACTCATGGCTCTTTTTCCCATGTCACTGACAAAAAATTACTTTTATTTAAAGTTAATTATGGGTTTTCCGAAAATAATATCATTGTATACAAATGTTTCCATCTCTTTCTAAAAGAGAGATCGAATTATAATTTCCTATTGAATGTAGGGACATACATACACCTTTATTACGTCAATTTTCTTGGAGCTGTAGCCACTTCTGTGTTAATTTTTGAAAACTATTTTTGAATCGCTCTGTAATTACGTATTTAATTTAACATAACTTTTATAGGCATTGTGATAAGTCAAAGAAACCAGCTACCCAAAGGTAGTATACAAGTTAAGTAAGGTTATTTTTTCAAAGAGTTGTTAAAAAGTAAAAATGAGTTGCAATTTTTCAATATCATTACCTTTTTTGCAAAGTTTTTAAATTTTTTTTAAACCCATCAAATAACTGCTGCAGGGATGCCAATATATGAGAATAGACCTTGCACATGTATTCTATGACCACACACAAATGTGTGCAGTAATATGTGAATTAATTTAAAAATATGCACAAAACGGCAATTTTAAGATTTATAATAAATATCTTGAAAATATAATACATTAACAGCTGACAAATTATTAGGTCAGTTCCCAACTCCGACATCTCATCCTATTTGTTGTCCCATTAAAGTTTTAAGACGATTTTTAAAGTTTTAAAACTGAAATGATTGCCCTAATCAGTTTGAAATATTAGTTAGACCAATAAACTTTTTGTTTTTATAAATGTCACAGCTGCTTTCCTCTACAAAAGAAAAAACGGCATATTCAAACATCTTTCTGAACTTCAATTCAAACAAACTTTTCTTCCTCCGGCCCATCCGTTAGTCTTAGAGAACGTTCTAACATTTTTGCTTTCATTCGGGATATAACAGAACTTCTGATAAAGTTTTGAAGCATCTACTCTGTGTAATGAACGAGAAATCCTATTAAAACTTCCCTGAGTTTGGTGTTAAATTATGAATTAAGATAAATTTGCCAAATATATTTGTCCATTGATCAAACCTTCATCTTGACTTTGTTTATTATTTGACGGATAAAATGAAGTAAATGGGGAAACACTATGTCAGAAAATGTTTTTCTCTAACACTCCTTTAGAAAAAGTATATCCCACAATTGAAAATGATATGGGAATAGAAAATATTCTGAAAACTGTTTGGAGCCGTAGGGCTGTTAATTGCCGAAGGACCATATGATTTCCATAGGAAAGTGAAAATTCATAAAAATTTGAGTGAAAATTACCAATTAATCGCAGACGTCGACGCACATAAAATGAAAAGCACTCACCAGTATTTCGACGTGAAATCGCTTCAAGAGAGCTCTCTATTCTATTGGTCTTCGGATCATCCTAGATTCGTGGCCTCTGGCTGGTCTGGATTAATGTTCTAGGCTAAATATCACTTCACTCAAAATAAGTAAAAATGTGATGAAAGATTTGTGTAACTTTCACGTGTCTCGATACTATGTCGATTGCTTGACGTCTTAAAATCGAGTGTGCTCGACTTGTCCCGTATGCTCTTCGATGCATACCGGCCGGGAGTTTTTTGCCCTTCAAAAAATGTGCGTATTTGCGCGCGTATATTTAAATATTATATAAATAGTAACAAAATAATAATAAATCATATAGTCTGATTAGACGTTAACGAGTAATAATACCAAAAATAAAATTAAAATATATTTTGAACTATAAAACAATAGTGCGTTTCCAACATTCCCCCCACCAAAAAACACGTTAGTTTTTTCTAACGCGAAAAGAAAAAGAAAAAAATTATTGTCCAGGTAATGGACAGAGCTTTACAACTGGACGCTGTAAAACTCCATTTTGAGTTTTTAAAGTAGCCACTCTAACTACCCCGTCTTTTCCCGGATGAACCTGAAGTATTCGTCCCAGAGACCATTCCAACGGAGGCCTCTGTTCATTTTTGATGAGAACCAACATATCAGGTTTAATGTTAGGGCTAAACTTTGTCCACTTACAACGCTGTTGAAGTGTGTGAAGATATTCTTCGCTCCAACGCTTCCAAAAATCATAGTGCATTTTCGTCAACATTTGCCAACGGCTTAGTCTATTAATAGGTGTACTTGAGACATCTGGTTCAGGGAAATTAGTAGGAGGTTCCAGCGTTAAAAGGTGCCCTGGAGTTAAAGGGGTAAGGTCATTGGGATCTTCACTCATTGGAGACAAAGGACGGGAGTTTAAGAGGGACTCAATCTGTGTCAACAAAGTGTAAAATTCCTCGTATGTCATGATTTGCTCACCTACCACACGATGAATATGGGTTTTGACTGACTTCACAGCGGACTCGCTAAGTCCATTAAAATGGGGCGAACCGGGAGGATTAAAGTGCCATCTAATAGATAGCTTCATACAATTCTTCGAAAATTTCTGAAGTTGGTTGTATGCGCCTATAAAATTGGTGCCTTGATCAGAATATATATATATCTGTGACTCTGCCTCGGCGGGCAATAAACCTACGTAAACAGGCTAAAAAGGCCTCAGATGATAAATCGGAAGACAACTCTAGATGAAGTGCTTTAGTGGCACAACAAACGAAAAGGCAAATATATGCCTTGGAGGTTTTTATACCCCTGTGCTTTCCCATAGTGATTAAGAAAGGACCGGCGTAGTCAAGACAAACTTGGGAAAATGCCTTTAACTGCGAAATTCTAAATGCGGGTAGATCCGCCATTACCGGGGTATAAGATTTAGGTTTTGCACGAAAACATTTAATACATTTAGAAAGGCATCGGTAAATAGCATTTCGTGGAGAAATTATCCAGAAATTTTGGACAATCAGGTTGTGCACCGTTTTTAATCCCGGATGCAGATTATCATTATGCACCTGCTCTATTACCAAATCAGTAAATCTATGATTTTTTGGTAATAAAATCGGATGTTTTGAATCAAATGAAAGAGAGGATTTTCTCAGCCTACCCCCCACCCTAAGGATTCCTGCATTGTCCACAAAAACTGCGAGCTTCCTATAAGACTTAGGGAGAGACAAATTTTTGTCACAGGCATGAAAAATTGCGACAAAACATTCTTTTTGCACGCATTTAATTATAGCTTGTAAAGCATTATAATTATAATCCAACGCTAAAGTGGGCGTATTTTGGATTTTCCTAATTACGCTGATAAATCGTAATAAATAGGCGGTAATTCGCTGTACTTTCCTAAGAGAAGAAAATTTCCAAAGTAGTGCTAAAATTGGATTGCCATCTGTTTTTACAGAGGCATGTAAGGAAACTTGTTTTTCTTCTTGAGATATATAGGAAAGATTTCCATCGAAAGAAGAGTCTTGTTCTGGCCAATTATCTGAATTTTGATATAAAAACTGAGGCCCATGCCACCATAAGTCATGTAACAGAAGTCTCCGAGGAGTAAGTCCTCTAGATACGCAATCAGCTGGATTTTCTCCAGTAGGTACGTATCTCCAGCATGATGAAGGAATGACATCTTGTATATGAGAAACCCTATTGGCAACGAATGTCTTCCAACGATGTGGAGAGCTCGACAACCAAGCTAGGTCACTTTCGAATCAGACCGCGCATAAATTGAGTTAAACGTAAGATAATTATAATATGATTGCTTAACAGAAGCGAGTAAATCAGCCAGAAGATAAGCAGAACATAGTTCAAGTCGCGGTAAAGAGACAGATTTAAGCGGAGCTACTCTAGATTTTCCAGAAACTAGATTTACTTTTATAGTTCCACTAGAAGTAATAAATCTAAAATAAATTGCACAACCATAGCTCAAAGTACTGGCATCACAGAAGCCATGAATCTCCAAACTCGCAATAATCGGGGTATTTTTATTTCCGAAATAGAGGGCAATTCTGTTTTAAATTGATTCCATATATTAATTATATGGTCAGGGGGTTTTTCATCCCAATCTATTTTTGAAAGCCAGAGTTGCTGTAAAATTTGTTTTGCAAGAAGAACAACTGGAGCAAGGAATCCCAAAGGATCGAAAATTCGTGCAACCTGAGAAAGAACATTTCTTTTTGTACACTTTGCCTCAATGGGAGTGCATGTATACGAAAATACATCTAAATTTGGGTTCCACTGGAGACCCAGAACCTTGATGTAGGTAGGACCTTCGCTTTCGAAAGAAAAAGGCATCTGAACATCTGAATTTGGGACAGAAGATAGAATATCTGGGTGGTTACTCACCCATTTTCTTAACATAAATCCGCCCTTTTTTAAAAGGGTTATCAGTTCCGTTTGGAGACGAAGAGCGGCATTTATAGAGTTTGCGCCACAAACACAATCGTCAATATATACTGACTCTTGTAAGACTTGTGATGCTAAAGGATGATTATCTTGTTCAATATTTGCCAATTCTTTTAATGTCCGAAGGACCAAATATGGAGCTGATGATACTCCAAAGGTTACTCTGTTAAGAGTGTATTCTTTGATTGATTCTGTCTTTGAGAAACGCCACAGAAATCTTTGAAAATGTCTGTGCTTAGGTGTAATTAATATCTGACAATACATTTGTTTAATGTCGCACGTAAACACGACAGGGAAAGTACGAAAACGTAATAAAATTGTAGATAAATCCTGATGAAGTTTAGGGCCAGAATATAAATTATCATTCAGACTCATGCCAGTGTCGCTTTTAGCACTAGCGTCGAAAACGACCCTGAGTTTAGTCGAAACGTTGTCCGGCTTCAAAACACAGTGAGGTGGTAAATAAAATGCTGAAGATGAGCAGTAGTCAGAAGTCGAAACTTCGGAAATATATTCATTTTGATTTGTATTCCTTGATAAAATCAGAATAAGACGACTGAAGTACGGGGTTTTTATAGAGGCGAGATTCTAGGCAAATAAAGCGTCTAAAAGCTTGAGTGTAAGTATCCCCAAAATCTGGATTCTCATGTTTAAATGGAAGTGCAACTACAAATCGGCCGGAACTGTCACGCTGAACTGACCTTTTATATATAGATTCGCACTTAATATCCTCAGGTGACAAATAGTTATTTACTGTCGGAATTTGCTCGATTTCCCAAAACTTTTGAAGAGTTGTGTCTACCTGTGGTTCAAAGGAAGCATGACAGCTAATTAAAGATAAATTTGACGTCGGATACTCTGTACGACCTTGTAGAATCCATCCAAAAATAGTCTCTAAGGCCACAGGTTGGCCTGGTTTTCCAAAAATTCTTCCAGAACCTAATACGAAGGGTACAAGCTCAGCCCCAATTAAAATATCAATAGGGCCAGGAGTCTGGAATTTTGTGTCTGCTAACTTCAAATTTTTTATATGAGACCAGTGTTGAGGATTAACCATTACCTTTGGTTGTTCTGAGCAAACCTTGGGCAAAATAATGGCTTCAAATGAAAATGTCGGACTAACTTTATCACAAGGTTTTAGAAAACATTGAGTAATGCCTTTATTGGAGGTTGAAATTAAATTATTTATTCCCTCAATGGGAACAGAAAAATGTTGCCTTTTCAGGCCCAAACGATTAGCACAACTTTGAGAGATAAAATTAGCCATGCTGGCAGTATCTAAAAGGATACGAACTCTCTGAAAGTTTCCCCAAACATCCTTAATTTCTGCTTCTGCAGTAGAAAGCAGAACCGTGAATGGTTTATTTGAAGAGGTAGTACTGCATTGTAAAGCCTGAGCAGACTGCACTGAGTCTTGTGGGGTTAGCACATTTTCCTCTGCAGCAGCTGGGACTACAGAAGGAAAAACTGCATCCTGAAAAGAAGCTGATACCTGTCTGCCAGAGGTCCGCACTTCTGAAGATGATTGAGAGGGTGCAGTTAGCCGATTAGACTCAAAATGAAGTAAGGTGTGATGCGGAAATTGGCAAATCCTACATTTGGAAGAAGAAGTGCAGTTACGCACAGGATGTTTAAAACGAATGCAGTTTTCGCATAGTTTATGCTGTTTTACTATAGCATGCCTCTGATGAGGATTCTTGGATAAAAATAGCTGACATCTATACAAGGCATGCGTGGCTTCAGGGCATAAAATACATTTATAATTTTGTTGATTTACAGGTACCATAGAAACGTAATTGGAGAAATTATGACGCTGCTTTCCTTTTGAAGGAGACTGACATGGTTGATCCAAAGATGGGCCACTCTTGTTACCTGTTTTAGATTTACAATCGAAACCCGGCATCATACATTGCACAGACTCTAAGGCCTTACATTGATTGTGTAAAAAATCAGTAAGATTTTTATAAAGAGGAATTTCGGTTGTGCTATACTTTAACTCAAAATCTGTTCTGGTTTTAGAATCTAACTTTTGCAATAAAATGTTAAAAAGCAAGAAGTCCCAAGAATCCGTGTCAAAGTTCAAGTTTTTTAATGCCGCAAGGTTCTTTGAAAACATGTCCAGTAGATGGCGCAGATCGTTAAAGGAGGGCCTTTGCAAATGTTGAGCAGTGTATATTTCATTAAAATAAGTGGTCGCCAAAAACCGTTTATTTTGATATCTTTTAAGTAGAGTATCAAATGCAATTTGATAATTATTAGCCGTCATAGGAATTGATTTAACCAAATTAGAAGGTTCATTTTTTAGCGAAGTTATTAAATAATGAAATTTTTCTATATTTGACAAGTTTTGATTTTCATGAATAAGGTGTTTATATAAATCTAAAAAGGTTGGCCAAGATTTTAAGTTACCTTCAAAAATTGGCACATTAATTTTTGGAAGCTTTGCACTGGGCGAAAAGCCACTATTTGATGTATTTAAATTACCACTTTCCATATTTGCACAAGTAAATTCCATTTTTTTACCTTTTATGTGATATAAATATTTATCAGCTAAAATTCTGAATTTATCTTGAACCTGAAAGTCAGTGTCCTCAGAAATTAATGAAATAATTTGATTGTGATGTCTCTGAAATTCTTCATATAACGTGTCTACATATTCAGCTCTTGCCAAAAAATTTTGTTTATAAAATGGATCAGCTGTAGAATTGTTACAGTAATCGTAAATTTCATTTAATCTATTTAAAGGAATTTTAGGTTTAAACTCAAGTTTAGAGATTTGTTCTTGATCAGTCATTTTAAAATTATTTTGGTTCAGGAACAAAAATATATGTATTTAATTTATAAGAGGAAGACACTGTGTAAATCACCAAATGATGCAATAAAATAAAGAAATTATTTATATCTATTCGGCGTGATATTTATAGAAAGATTTGGATAATAAAGAATTGTAAATCCACCACTATTTATAAATATACCTGAGAATATACCCAATACCTGCAAATAATAAATAAGTGTATTTATCCAAATAAATGCAAAACTCGTTTTGTTTTGTAAGGAAAACGTCAACAAAACAAGCGTTGTTGAATAGGTAGCGCGAGGCGGTTGAATCAGCTGTTCCCTAAAAATCCAAAAAATAGCCGGGGTGGCTGTACAGCAAATTTGCGCCTACTCGATAGCAGTAAGAGCGAATGTTGGAATAGACGCACACTGTTTGAATAAAAAGAGATAGCTTTATAGAATGATTTTAGAATTGAAAAGAATAAAACTGTACCATCTGTCTTAGATTAAAAATACTTAACTATGCGCTTAGAATATAGAGACAGATAGATATCGACCTTAAAATGTGTAAAAGAGATAGATATATTGGTACCACCAGATTTAAATGTTTAAATGATAACAATAAAATAAAAATGGCTAAGACGTATGAGATTTATTTTAGTGTTAAGCGAAGTAAAAATTTTTAAATTTTGTAAAAGCTAGTGCCTATCCGTGCTCGATCGGACCAAAAATGGAGCCGTAGGGCTGTTAATTGCCGAAGGACCATATGATTTCCATAGGAAAGTGAAAATTCATAAAAATTTGAGTGAAAATTACCAATTAATCGCAGACGTCGACGCACATAAAATGAAAAGCACTCACCAGTATTTCGACGTGAAATCGCTTCAAGAGAGCTCTCTATTCTATTGGTCTTCGGATCATCCTAGATTCGTGGCCTCTGGATGGTCTGGATTAATGTTCTATGCTAAATATCACTTCACTCAAAATAAGTAAAAATGTGATGAAAGATTTGTGTAACTTTCACGTGTCTCGATACTATGTCGATTGCTTGACGTCTTAAAATCGAGTGTGCTCGACTTGTCCCGTATGCTCTTCGATGCATACCGGCCGGGAGTTTTTTGCCCTTCAAAAAATGTGCGTATTTGCGCGCGTATATTTAAATATTATATAAATAGTATCAAAATAATAATAAATCATATAGTCTGATTAGACGTTAACGAGTAATAATACCAAAAATAAAATTAAAATATATTTTGAACTATAAAACAATAGTGCGTTTCCAACACTGTTTTAGAAAATAATTCTACAGGGTGCCTTAAAAACGTCTGTACCGTACGTTTTCTAGCTTTCATGATATCGTTATGAAAGTTAGAATTCAGAAGTTTCTTGAGACGAGAAATTTAAATATGCTCCCAATTTTTATGCAGCTTCTAGATGGCGCTACATGCTGTAACTTTTATAGGTTAAGAAAGTTGTAACTTCTTTGCGCCTATTTAAGTAAAACTAAAAAAAAGATTCCCCGTATTGCTTTAACAAAAAAATGCGTAACTCGCTAAATTTACTCGTTTTCGAGATATTTGCTGCCTCAATTTTTGATGAATTTGTATTCTTTATTATTTGTTTCTTAATAAAATTATTTTGTTGCATAATTTCTAAAGTATTGTTAGAAAAAATATAGTCTAAAACACGTTTGGAATGCCCTATATTCCACACTAAACTTTTCACTACTGTGGAATATGGGCCATTCCATAACTTGTTTATATGCCTATACTTAACCGTATAACAGCACATATTATATTCTATACATTTTGAAAAAATAATAAATTATGACGTCTATACGGATGTGTGTGCGTAAACAAAATTTATTTGTGCGGATGCAAATATGAGGACGACAAAAACAATTTGTTTCCAATATGCACCAAAAAAACCCAGGTCACTGTCCCGGGGGGATAAGATTTTGGGTATCGTAGAGTGTCGATATTTTTTATTTCAGTAAAAAGAAAAATAGTTGGTGTAACTGTTTTGGTTGGCATTATTGGCGTAGTTACTCTTTTCGCTTATACACATATATATATATATATATATATATATATATATATATATATATATACATATAATACAATATTTTTAAAAATAGCTAAACACGTCAAATTTATTTTATCTTGATCTATTTTTTCACTGTACAGGGGTAGGCCTAGAGGGATAAAATAGGGTTCAGAAAACAAAACAGATCAGTTTAGTTTAAATATTCTTGTATTAATTAATATTTCTAAAAATGTGAATATATAACATATTTATAAAATATTAGACCAGGCCGAACTTGATAGTTATAGGTTTATGATGATATTTGCAACAATTGAAAATATGACAGGAAATAAGCAACACATAATTTGTAGATCCAATGTTTTAATTTTCATCGCAAACTTGATTTGATCTAACTTCAAACCATTTCATTGAAGTGAGGGTATATGAAATAAAATACTAATATATTAATAAGAAGGTATACGACCTGTACATTTTGAAAACGATTAACATGATCCATCTGTTAATTTATTTGTTTATATTCACTAGTTTACTTAATTTTTTAATCGTAAAACGACCCGATGTCTTTATCTTCTAGCGTTGCCTCAAAATAATGAATTTCGAAAAAACAATATTTTTTAAATATGGTCGTGAAAGGGGTGTTCTCTCTTATAAAATATTTCATCTCAGGCCATATAAAAATTGGCGTTCACAAACGTTATAGTTTGAGCTAGTGAGATATACTCTTGAACAAATTATCTATCTATCTAAAATTTAACAAACACTATACATTATTCGGATTATTGAATTAGAGCTTTTTTTAAGATTTTACGGCAGAATTCTGTGAGTCTTCCTAGTTCCTGACTCAAATCGTCAATTGTCTTCTCAAATCTTTTCTGCCATATGGGTTTTTGTTGGTGCGTAGCTTTGCCTGTTTTCTTCTGATAATGCACTTGTTGTTTATGGCACTTAAGGACCGCAACGGCAGAGCAGTAGATCAGTGTGTGTGTGTGTGTGTGGAGCTTTTCAAGGGTGTCATGCTCCAAACTAAACTCTGTCAATATAGTGTTGAAAATCTTGAGGATGCTGTAAGTCTCCCGACTAGTTCTAAGTTTCGGGAGCTTAGGTCTTTGAGTTGGATCTAGACTGTTAACCCACCAACAGCTTTTTGGAGGTCGTTGTATACTGATATTTTTCTATTGTCCTGGGTGTTGTTGGCTCTGTCAATGATGTCTTGTCCTGTAGATTCGTCTTCTCCTATGCTTTGTTTATTTCGAACTTCCTCCTCGGGTTCCCCTATTGTAGGCGGAGTTATGGGCTCAATGCGTTTTTGTCTCAAATTCAAGCTGCATCTCTCCTTTAAGTTGTTCCAAGAATAGTTAAGCCAAAAGTTCATTCCGGACAATTACATGCCGTTGGTCAGCAATACGTTGCTCCGTGATGTTCAGAAGATCGGGGTATTTCTGAAGGAAAGTACAATGAAGAACGATCCGATAGGTGGTTCGATAAGTCGGTCCAAAATCTGATGGTCTTATAATAGGAGCGCATTATGAAGCAAATTCATTTCTGGTGTCCATTTCATACGCTTCCTTGGCCTCCTCAGAAACAGCGAGAGCTGGGCGTGGGCGTGTGGCGTCGGTGGTAGTTGCCACAAGGGGTGGTGGGGTTGTTGCAGTAGCCAATAATCGACATCATGCTGCTTCCGCCGCTAATCGAGGGAGACTGTAACTCATTTAACATACAGGAACCTCTACCTAAATTCTGAACGCGACAAGAGATCATAGTGGTACAATGTCGTGTATTGCGTAGATTGTACATTTTCATACAAGGGTTACATTTTACCTACTGCCAAGGATTTTTATACGAACAACATTCTTAGTGAAGTTAATTCGAAAGGGGCTAAATATCTTAAGAGACATTTTATTACATCCCATAATAAAAAATATTTTTGGGAAATTTTTTTTTACCCATTACAATAATATGTTTGGACCAGATTCATATTTTTTCTATTTGCTTAAAAAGCCTTATAGAGCTTAAAAATATCTGTTCATTATTTTGTATGTTTTATTTTGTTATGGAATTTTAAATAATATTAAATAATAACTAGTCTAGTTAGCTGATTCAAAAGCAAGTACCTATACTTGAGATCAAATTGCTTTAAAATATTCCTCTACAATACAAATTAAAGAAGATATTTTTTTATCAGTAAATTAAATCCAAAAATAATAACAAAGCTATTGTTCACTTCTCGCGCCTTCAATCAGAAATGTTCAAATTTGATCAGTTTACCTTATTATGTTGTAAAAAAAATATCATTGGATCACAACAATTTTAAATAAGTAGTCACCTATTTGACTCTCTATTTGCTCTAACGTAAAGGTAATTGAAACTAGGTTATGTTGCTGTCAGTGCACTGATAATTTTAAACTCGGAAAATAGTAATTAAAGTTCTCTTTTGCCTGACCTGAAAGGGTAACACTGTAAAACAGTAAATTAGCTACGCTTTTTTCTTCTCGAGGAAAAATACACGAAGGTACGCCCGTTTGATGATATGAATCTGGGTCGTTACTAATTTGCCACTTTTTATGGAAAGGTAAATTTGAGAACACACAATCGTGTAAGATGATCTCATATTATTTCTAAAACGTACCACAAATTAAAGAGACTTTTATTTGACTATGGAATTCAGTTTACTGTTACTTTCTAGCAGGAACTAAACAGACGCCAATATGCATGATATGGTCACCGCATTCTGTCAGTGAAGATGAGTTCTAGAGATATTAAATTTAATTCATTTTGATGTTGCCAGAAACCGAAAGGGTGCAAATATTTTTTTCATACCTCCATCAAGGAAAGCAATAACACATCCGCTAAAAAGTTTTAAAATATTTTTATTTATGGGAATAGATAGTTTATGTTAATAATAGTTAGAAGCAATATGTAATAAAATAACAACAAAAAATAAGAAAATGGCAAAAATAAGTTTTTTCTTCATATTTCTTCATTCATTTACGAATCCTTTGTAAGCTATAGCCAAATTCCCTAAAAATTTAGTATGTTGTAGCTCGCAGCTATCTGGGCAAAACACACCCATTGGAGCGGTTTTCGGGATACAAGGTGTTAAACAAATCCCATATTAAAACAGAAATTCACAAAATAAGTAATTTCAATAGTTGCAGTTAAAACACTAAGCCAGATTTTTCAGCATGTCCGTGGTGTTTCATTGCATATTTTTTCTAGAAAACCAAAATGTTTTTCTTCAATAACATTTCTGGACGATGTGGTGATTGCGTCCCATATTATAGTTTCACTAGAAACTCATCGCGCCATCTAATGGAAAAGGCAGAACAAGGTCTCCCTTGCCAGCTAGTATTTATTTAACGAAATACAAAATACAATAGTTTTTACAATTACAAGACACTGTTTGGCAATTAGAGTTGCACTGGCAAGTTTAATTAAATACTCCAGTACGGATGGCTTTGTATTTTGTTCGGGTACAAGTTACACTTACATCATTGCTACCAATAGCGGGTCTAATGATTTTTTCCATAAACATGTGGGCTGAAGCCTTTAGGCAATGTAAATGTAGAGGTACAAATAACAGAGTAAATTTATATATATTTTTAAATAATAATTTAATTATAATTTGTTAGCTGTAATTTTTTGACTGGCAAATAAATAAGTGCATTTGTTTGTTTCTCTAAATCCATCCCCAAAATACATAATGGGGCTCTTAATGAAAAAGTTGTATAACACCCAGATAACGAATCCAGACCAGGCAATACGTTACAACCGTCTTCTCCCAAGGATTGGCCAGCTGAATAACATCCCCAAACTCGGGTTTATTTTAGGATACGTCGGACCATAGACCTTGACAACCAGTCGTTTCAAGTTAAAGCCAGAAGAAAACACTCAGCACAAAAATATCTTCTAAAGAATTAGACTACAGTCTAATCATTTAGAATTACAGAATTCAGAATTACATAAAAATCAGAACCCTGTTATTTGAAACATTGGTGAAATTCACCGCAAATGTACTTAACAGGCTTCGTTTAATCGTGTAAAAAAAGTTGAAGTTTGTGTGTAAAGAAAGGTTTGTTATCTGCAGGCATTTTTGTAGAATTATTTAAAATTTACTTGTACTTGTTTAATTCCTTGTCCTTGCTGCGTCATCTTAGCAAATAAAGGCATCAACTCTTCTTCACTTAAAAAAAAACATCACAAACACACTTCACTTACTTTAAAAAAAATGTCTCTTTAGGTAGGTTATCGATTTTGTTCTGTGTGTGGCAAAGGAGGAAAGAACAGGACCACATTGGAACTTATACCTTGGTGTCTCATCTTAGATATGCAGAACGTTAAACACAATGCAGGGCTTATATAATATGACCTTCACGCCTGCCCAAATTTTTTTTTTTTCAGTTTTTTCATTTCGTCTCAATTTTTTTGAACAATAATTTTTTTCCATGGAGTTAGTGTTTTTTATTAGACTAATTACCATTAGTGTTACGAACTATCTATTCCTTATTACCTGCGGGTGAGGGTGTGAAAAAAATTACACTTTTCGGTTCCAACAACATTAAGATTATTAAAGTTTAATGTCTCCAGAACTTATATCCACTGACAGAATACGGTGATCATAGCTTGCATATTTAAGTACTCGTGGCGCCGGCACTACTTTTAATTGCTATTTCATGTTGAAGCGGGACAGCGCTTTAACTGGGAGTTACATACAGATCGAAGCTCTAGAAACTAAATTTAATAGTACATATTTGAATAAAACTTAGGTTTGTGCCAACCCCTCGATAAATGAATAAATTTAATATTTTGTAAGCCAATAATATCATATAGATTTATAATAATTTTTCTTAGTAATGTATTTCATATCCCTCAATACATGAATTAAGTAGAAAATCCTGGTTAAAGGACTAAATCTTAGAATTATCGTCCTGATTTTTTTTTAAATTATAGTGATGGTGACATAGGTAAAAATATTTTTTAAAAGCCTGTAAAAAGAAAGACTACCAGATTTAGTAGCTTCAGATAGATCAGGAGACCAAAAGGGTCTATATGCTATATACAGTGCGTATGTTAAATGTTCCCCTTTTACTTTTGCAGCATTCATGATAAATTGAAATCTGACATACTTCAGTAGCAGACCAAACACTCTTCAGTGTCAATTGGAAATTTTAAGATGTCAGTTGGGCACCGTTTTGAAGAAGATAATTTAACGGGGATATGTTAAGTAGGACATCTTTTGGAGATTAGCATTTAGTTTGCTATTGTTTTAAATCTACAGCTCTATGTATATTGTTTCCAAGAGTAGGAGGGGAGAAGGGCATTTATAAGTCAGACTGTATATTTTTAACAAAAAAAAAACAACGAAAATGTTTTTGAAAAAAATAAAATTGACTCCAAAAAGCATTGAAAAGTAAAAAAATTACATTTTAAACGACCTTGGCTTATGGAGTCGGACTCAAATTTTTATTTGATTGTTATAATCTCGTAATAAATACATTACAGGATTTTACAATAATAAACAATAAAACTAGAAAATGACTTTTCATTATCTATATAACTTCATACTATTGCTTTTTGCTACTTGTCAGCTAGAAGAGCAAGTAAGTGGGATAAGTGTTTTTAAAATCCAGTTGGTTCTCTTTCTTTTCCCCTCTTGCAGCTTATATGGATTATAGGTATAATACTTCATAATTTTCTATAATTAGTCAATATTGGAAATGCAGTATATTGTGCTAGTAAGAAATAAATCAAAAATAATCTAAAAAAAAGCCAAATGTTGAGTAAACACAATAAAAAAGCCGTACAATTTGTATAGGTTATATAGGGGAATTATTGGAATCGCAAACATTTTCGAAAAATATAAGTTGAGTTTTTTCGACATTTTAGAGCTCCTAGATTATGAAACACATATTTTTAGAAAAAAGATATGATATATGTGTGTGTAAACAAGATTTTGTTTAAAAATAACTTGAGAGCGGTCAAACTGATTACTTTCGAATTTGCACCAAACATAGTCTAGGTTTGTGCCTCGCGGATAGTAGATTTTGTGTGTCATGGGCGTAGATCGTCAATATTCTTAAGGGGTATAAAAATGTAAAAAATACATTTTGAGAATATATATATATATATATATATATATATATATATATATATATCAGTGGGAAAAAAAATATATATATATATATATCGGGCAAACATCTCGGTGGCTTAGACAAAGAAGGAGCCACAAAAGTGATTGCCGTTTAGGGAAAACCTCTTGTGCATTGTGAACACAATCAAAAAACAGGCCACAATTTTGACTTTTCCAATGTTAAAATTTTAGAGATGGAACCACAAAAAAAGGTTATTCTTGGAAATGTACCACATAAAAAACAACAAAAATTGCATTAATTATAAATCAGATACCAATCAGCTGAGCAATATTTATTGCAATCTTTTAAATTTTATGTAACAATATCTTTGAAATGCACACCGTAGAATAGTTCACCTCGTACAATTTATTAACATCTAGATAAGGCTTGTGTAGCTAATATGTTTTGTTCTCCTTTTTTTGCAATTCAACTGCTGGGACATGAATATTATCATTAAAAACGCCACATTATTTGAACTGTTGTAACGTAAAAATGTTAAAATTGAAAAATTTTTGACTCTACCATCCTGTAAGTAATTTTAAGTATGTATTGACTGTGTATATCTAGAAAAAAATGTATTCTTTTGATTGTCATTTTATTGTTAAATTATAATTCTAATTGGACCTATTCTTTATATATATATATATATATATATATATATATATATATATATATATATATATATACACACAATTTGCAATTAGCCCATTAAATAGTTTTTCAGGCTGAATTCTTAAATATTTTACTAAGCCGCCATTTTGTTCGCTCTTGGATTCGGAAAAATTTTGCCAGTGAATTCTTATATAATACTTGATTTTTTTGAAAATATTAAGGTAAATACATAAGTACTTTTTCAGTAATATTTTTATAACATTTCACTAAGCCGCTATTTTGTTTTGTTATATTGGATTTTTACCAAAATGTAACCAGGTCATTCCTATATAACCCTTAATTTTTGAACAAACTTTGAAATCAATTGGTACCAGACAGATGGACCGACGGAATTGTTAAAACATATCCTTTGGCATCCAGGTAAGCTAAAACGTAAAGATATGTAAAACCTAGGAGGGTGATTTTTTTCACGATTATCATTAGTACCTCTGTTTTACTAGTTCATTGGTATAAGTACTGCAATAATTATTTTTGGTACCCAATTTGAAATCAGTCCATTAAGTAGTTTTACAGGTTGAATTTTAAGGTATTTTTCTAAACCGCCATTTGGTTCCGCCATCTTGAATTCGCACCAGTTTATTCGTGCACAATACTTGATTTTTGTGCAAAATTTGAGAAAAATTGGAAAAGTTGTTTTTTAGTAAAATTTTTTTAACGTTTTACTAACCAACCATTTTGTTTTGCCATATGAATTTTTACCAAAATATTACCAGATCATCCGTATATGACTCTCAATTTTTATTCAAAATTTGAAGTCATTCGTATAACTAAATACTTTTTAAGCTATGCCGTGAACTGACAGACAGACTGACAGAGGGACCGACGGAATTGATAAAACTTATTTTTTGGCATCCAGAGACTCTAAAACGTGAATATATGTAAAACCTGAGAGAGCACACAATTTGAAATCAAGCCTTAAGTAGTTTTTCAGGCTAACTTTTTGAATATTTTACTAAATCTCCATTTTGTTTCGCCATCTTTAATTTGTACCAAAATTTTACCAGTTGATTCCTACATAATACTTTTTGAGATGAATTGGATAATTACTTTTTTAGTAATATTTTTTTTTACATTTCGCTAGGCCGCCATTTTGTATTGCAATACTGGATTCTTACTAAGATGTAACCAGGTCATCCCCACATGCAACTTAATTTTTTACCAAAATTTGAAGTCAATCGGGTCAGAAGTGTTTAGCTATGCCGCGAACAGACAGACGGACAGACATACAGACAGACCAACGGAATTGAGAAAACATGTTTTTTGCCATCTAGGGACCCTGTAACGTAAAGATTTGAAAAACATTCGGAGGGTGATTTTTTTACGATTACAATATTTTCCTTTTACGAGGGAACTAAAAAATCTAGTGGATATTGAGCATCCTGTGTGAAACGTTTGTTGAACCGCCGATGTAACCCCACGTAATGCTAAGGAGAATTATATTGAGGGACTGTTAAGTAAAGTTGTTTTCTCTAATGGAGTAAAGATTCCTGAAGACAATTTCTCTTTACGTGCGCCGAGTGTTTTTACATGATGCCTTTAAATAATTTTTTTTTAATTAATACATGTAGGTCAGTGCCGATGCAAAACAATACATATCTCCGCATTCGCAGAATTTTATGAACATATTTAATTTTCGAAACATTTTTAGTTAATTTTATAAAACTCGTTGTTAATTTTTAAAATTAAATTATAAAATAAATGCAAATTTACGGCAGGACTGAAATGAGCAAATAAAAAGACAGACTACTAACTCTATCCGACAATAATTATATTATTTTAGATTTAATGCTGGTATTATTAGTCGTTTCTGCGACGGAATATGCAATTTTATTGCAGATATTAAATTACTCAGGCCATCCTGGAAATGTCATTATATTCGGAAAATTACTCCAATGCATTCTTCAGTAGCGGTTTTGTTTTATTATCCTAATAATTTTATTATTTACGTGGACAATATTTAGCAGCATGGTATTTTTGAAAAAATAAGTATAGAGTTATTCAAAAACATAACATGCATACCAATATTTTTAAAAATTTAGTAGACTTGTTGTAGAGGTAATAATATTAATAGTAATGAGGTCAGCTGATTTATTGCTTTGGAAATATTTGAAAAACAGGGTGACTTGTATAGAATTTCCAACTAAAGAAGAGTGTACCAGGAGAGTGCGAAAAGCTTGACAAAATATTTCTAGGGCGAGTGTTGGAAATTTCGCTCATCGAGAATTCTTTAAATATTTCTATTTGTAAGTGCAAAGAAGAAGAGAAATTCTGGAACAATTTTTGAATTAACTGTTTACGTATTGTATAAGTAAACATATTTTTTTGGTTTAACCGGTACACCTTGGTAAATAAATAAATACACTGCTGGAACTTCAAAGTGCACCAAGGAAATTTTTATGGAAATTCAAAATAAAATATTTTCAATACGGATGATGCTTTTTAGGTTACGGATAATGATTTTAAGTTACGGTTTTCGGCCTTTATTTTACCAAATCCTAGAGCATACAGCTCAATAAGGACAGCCTCAGGACTCCACCGCAAACGTCTTATACAGGGTGTTATATAAAACCCCGTAATTTTTTGAAAAGTGGAAGATTTGTTTTTATCTTTGTGCAACCAAAATTATCTAGAGCTAGGTCCAAAAAAAAATAATTTTCAGCAGTTTCGAAATTTTTTCTTACTTTCCGACATACAGGGTTTTTTAGAAAAATTGATTTTTTCAAAAATGGTTTGCTGAATAAAGCCCACTTATGACAATCAGATTCAGTATGCTGTATCAGATTATCAACAGGGTTGGCACCTTTAACTATTCCACCATGAATATTGTATACAGGGTACACCAGAAACTCTACCGATTCTAAACTTTAACAATGTTGAATTTCTGCTACGCAAGGTAGGTAGTATTCCAGACCTTGGTTACGTGTACCCACTGTATTATTTGGACATATTCTCAATTAATTCGAAACGATGGGTAAACAGTTTAAGTAAGTCTGTATAAGCAAAAATAACATGTGAAACTGTATTTTATTAGGAAAAAGAGAATTATATCAATAATAATAGGCGATTTTTCATTTTCTATTATAAAATCTGTTTTAAATTAAAAGCAATATCTGAAAGAACTACAGCAAATTTCAAATGTATAAAAACTGTTTCGGTAAAAATGTTCATTATTACTAAAACTAGCATTAGAAGCAACATAGAATTTAAGATTGATAAAAAAAATCAAACCCAACAAATCACTATTTAACGTCCTCCTTTTAGTTTTTGGTAAACCTTGTATACAATATTCATGTTGGAGAATTCAAGGGTGCTAAAAAAATTGATATGTTTCTGCCACATTTTCCATAAATTATTAAAATTTAAACAAAATCTTGATGATTAAATCTTACCATTTTGACAAAGTTTCAGTTTGACATCAGTTTGCTTCATACAAGGGTGCTTTTAAACATTAAAAATGTTCAATACAAATTATCACGGTTATAGAAATGGATTTTTAAATTTTTTTTGAGATTTTGGTAAAAAAAAATTCCAGCATTACAGACAGAAGTATCCTAAGAATGCAGTTTTTGTAAAGTTTTTGGAAAAAAATTGTGATCAGATTAGATTAAATGTGGAAATACCTCTAGAAGTACTTTCCACTTAACCTAACCTAACCTAAGCGCTCTCAAATGAACAAAAGTTTATCATACTATTTTAAAAAAACCACGTAAATATGGGCGGATGGAACATCTAAGACGTACACCCTGTACACAGTTAACTTGAGTAACACAACCACAGAAGATATAAAGTAGAGACTCAAATGAAAATGTGTTATGTAGTATTGTAACTGATAACATGTACTCAACTTTAAATTTGAATCAACTAGAAAGCCTCTTTCTTTGCGTAGTCATAGAAATAAGAATAATAACACAGGCCAACACACATTTTGGTGCCTGCGATTTTTTAACTGTTCCTGGGTAATTTTTGGATGCAGAATGTAAAAAAGTTCTCAGATTTTGTCTATCAGATCTAGTTTGTGTATATATTTTACGTTATAACTGTTATAATATATAATATTACTATTGTCAGTTAAAAAAACAAAGGCACATGGATTTAAGTATTTATTGCAAAAACTTAATTTACATAATTACATTAGTCACTAATCACATAAAAATGTTCTTTTATACGACTTTCTAGAATGGAGTTTACTAGGGCAGTCTCGCTGAAGGCTCCAGCAGTAGTCCGCCATCATGTGGCTATCCTATCGTCCTTGATAAAGATCTTCCATAGTTTTAATATCCCGATGGAATCCTTCCCTCTGTTCTTCACTACAATCACCTAAGTTTTCTGGAAAACGATCTAGGTGGCTGTGGAGGTAGTGAACTGTTATACTCATGTTACAGCCGAGAATATTAAAACTTGAAAGCATAGTTTCCACTAATTCTACCTAATTTTCTGTTTTATGATTGCCAAGAAAATTTTGTACTACTCGAACAAATGAACACCAAGCGTTAGATTCAGTCTCGTTCATTGATGTGGTGAATTGTGGATCTTTAACAAGTTGCCTTATTTGACGACCATCAAATATACCAGCTCTTAGTTTTTCCGTGCTAATGCCAGGAAATTTACATGACAAATACCCAAAACAACTTCCATCTCGATTTAAAGCCTTCACAAATTGCTTCATTAGGCCTAGCTTGATAGGCAAGGGCGGAAGTAAGATTTTTTCTCTTGAAACCAAAGGTTCGTTGATCACGTTTTGTTTTCCTTGAATCATGACATCTCTTGTATTCAAGCAAACCCATTTTTTCTAAGAGCCCTTTTATATTGTTACAGAATACCAAGTCATTTTCCTGAGCGAAAAAAGGCAGCAGATCCTTATCTCTTTTACGATAAAATGTAATATTAGTACCTGGACAAAGTAGATTTTTTGTTTTAATCTGGATGCAAGTAATTCAGAGGATTGCTTTGAGAGATTCAGGTCTCTTATAAGATCGTTTAGTTCTTTGAGAGATTCAGGTCTCTTATAAGATCGTTTAGTTCTTCTTGATTGAAACACTGCTAAGTTGCTAAATCTGCTTCAAATTCGCTGTCGTTTTCTGATTGAATTCTTTGAACTTCGTCAGACGTTGATGTTTCTGTATCATCTTCTGTCAGTTCGGGTAGACTGCTGAATGATGGAACGGGTATTTCTTCCGAATGCGCTACAGGCCTCCTTGCAGAATCTAGATCAGGATATGTCCATTTGTGTCTATTGTTTCTATTTATGCGTTTAATATTAACGAGACAAAAGTAGCAGTCGTCATGATGGTTTCGCGGTTCTCTCCAAACTATTGGTACACCAAACTTTAGGCACTTCCTCTTTCCAGTTGTCCACTGTCGCAAATGTTCAACACATGTTTTACATATGAAATGTGGGGCCCAAGATTTATCTTGATCTCCTAAATGAACGCCAAAATAGGCAAGATAAGCTCTTTTCACAAAGTCAGAAATCGTTTTTCTGCTCTCTTTTAAAGTGTATTCACCACACACATAACAAAAAACATCGGGATGATTTACACAGGTACGTCTGCTTGTGGATGCCATTGTTTCACTTTAGTGTCTTGATACTACAAAACGACCAAAATTTACACAAAATGATAGCACAACTTTACTTGGGAAAACTCAGTAATATACTAAATCGAGTACAGCCAAACAGGTACAGAAGGATCGGGTCATAGGCAATTACAGGTATAAAAGTAATTAAGAGCAGTGTATTGAGTAGTTCTTAGTATAGGAACATTTGGTCAGGGACAATTCCGGGTATTCATTTGGTTAATTAGATTCTGTGAAATTTCGATTTTGTCGATTAAGTACATATTTATCTCTTTATTTGTTGTCCTTTATCAGAAAAAAATATCAATTAATCTGTAACCTGTATCTCAAAAACTAGAGCTGATAGAAAAAATTTGGTGGCATTTTTGGAATGAGCACATTAAAAACATCTAAAATCAGATGTTAGATTTCCGGCATCAAATTTTTGTTTTCATTTTGTTGCCCTGTGTAATATTAAGTATAAACTAAAAAAAGAGGCCCTTGGAACCCACTGAGATATTTTGATTTTTACTAAATGCATTTCTGAACTTATTATTTTTTAAAAGCCAATTTCTCTCGCAACTAGAACTAAGCAAGGTGATATCAATATATAAATAGAATTACAAAAATGTCGTGGAAAACTATAGAACAGTTACTTTGTCGCCCATTTTTGGTAAGACTTTCAAGTATCTTTTCTTAGAAAGATTAGAAACTTTTTGCACAAGTAACAAATACTATCTAAAAATCAACACGGGTTTCGTCATCGTAAGTCTACTAAAATTATGACGAATGATGTTTGGAGAAACAAGAATGTCTGTTGGATTCTTTTGAGACTTCAGCAGGGAATTTGATTGCATCTGTCATCAACGCATGTTGTATCAGTTGGACATCGGCGTAATCAGATGTATTGCAAATAATTGGATCTCCTTACTTCCCAGTTATGGTCAGGATTAAACGTGGTCACTCGAAGAGTATTGATGTTGGTACCAGAGTACTAAAGGACTTTATATTAGGCCATGTGCTCTTTTTGCTCTATAGTTCCCATTGTAGTTCGTGTCTTTTTCTATTACAATTTCTCACCTAACCTCCGCCTGGTTGCCAAAGGATGTCGTTTCCCTCTCAGATCCCGACGTAGAGTCAGAATCTTGACTGGATGTGGTTATCTTTTGTTTCCTGATTACTCAGTTCATGGTTTGGATTCTTTTTTTAGGGGTACCTGGGCTGTTTAATGCCGTTTTTTGTTACTGGTGACATTATCTAATATTAAATTTTCTTTAAGTTTATTGAGCTGTAGCAAGTCACTCACCATATCCGTCTGAGTCTTTGAAGCGTCCAATTTATTCTAGGGTAGTCTTAGATGTCCTTTACGTTTACGTTGGTATGAGACACGTTCCAAAAAGTCGTTCTTAATTCAATTTGTAATATTTTTTTATGCAGTTTTCGCCGTCTTTAACGGGTTCTACTAGTCCACGCACTAGGGTAAAATATTGCCTACGGCTCCGGGTTCTGGTTTACGTTGGCCCTAGAATATCCTCCTACATAATTCCTGTGGGCAGCGCGTATTGCGGAAAGTGGACTTACGTTCAATTTCCGCTCTTCTGCGAAAACACTCTATTTTTGGCGGTAGATCTCTAATAATCTATAATTCCTTATTCTGACCTATCTTTCGAGTTTTCGGGACACGTATCTTTCTGGTTATCATTCTTTCGTGCCCAATGTGCTATACGTACAATTTCATTTCGTTATCTAGGCTCCCTCAGGGATACCTGCACACTCTCTTCTCCGGCACACCAAAACCTTCTGCGTCCTTCGCACTTCTTTTAAGGGACGCGCACTTTGCAGAAATTCTTTCGTAATGCCCTCCACACTAAACTAAATACACTCGATGGGGTGCGCCCTACGTTAACAAGGGTGCACACGAGAATTACTCTCTTACTATTATTTTTTCCACTGAGAGAGAAAGCTTGCCCACTTTGGGCGGCAATTCCCTTCACTTTCTCGATGCCGTGGTGAGACGGCTCTCCGGAGACGAAAAACAAACGCAAATATTTACAAAAATTATTTCTTCAAATAAAACACCAAGTTCAAAACACAATGGGCGTAAAATCCAAATCTCCTACATCTTCCGAGGAAACTTGACGGAATACTTCCTCAGTCTCCTTTTCATTAACTAAACCGTGCCTCACCTAGAGGTCTTCCCTCGAAATACTTGCCCCCACATTTGAAGGTCTTCGCCCTTGATGATTTACTTTTGCCCGTCCAGCTATACTAACTGGAAAGGACTTCGCAGACACGTCTTTAAACGTCTAAAATATTAGTAATAAGTGGTATATTTCTTTTAGACGCCTTATATATTTACAAAAATGAAAATAATTTCCTAAAAAATCAGGATTATCATCGCTACTCAACTAGAAATGAAAATGATTTTAATATTTCATTTAAAAAACTTTTTTAAAAAGTTTCCCTCCTTGCTTGGTCTGGGTGTTTATAACAAGTCATTCTGCTATCAAAAACGGTAAAACTTTCCTCACCTTTAAAAAAAACTCTGAAGGAAATTTTAGTCGAGAATGTTCTGAATATATGTCCAATTTTTTTTTAATTATTGTGTCTAATTTGTATATGTTTGCTTACAGATAATTGTGAATGTAGTATATTATATATTTTTTATCTGATGGATCCTATGCAAGCTGAAATATAATCTAAGCCATTAACATTAGAATTTAAATTTTACAATATCTCTTTTAAATATAATTAACTGCATATTAAAGGCAGACATTAGATTAGATTAGATTAGAAATATGATGATTTTTTAACATAGTACGAAAATTTTCAAAGCAGGGTTCAACTAAAAATTATAGGTTCAGACCATGTTAAATCAAAGTGAAAGGCGAGTTTCCGACCTGTTCTCACCAGTATTCATTCGGTATTTTGATCTTCTACAGTTTAGATTCCTGAAGATGCCTTGTGTACTGGCAAGTAAAACTTCGTAAATTAATTCCAATTTTATATAAATTAATAGTAGATAATATCTTTCTTTGGCATATCGATATCATGAAAATACGCATCAGAAAGAAAAAAATAAAGACAAATATACTATGGTGGTGCCTCCAAATACTGCTTACGAGTGAAGACCATACTGCAAGGAATAAAACTTTATCTTACGTTTAAACCTAGACTGAGATTGGGGTCTGATATTACTACCAAGTTTACTGTAGAGCTTTAGATCAAGCAAATTACGGGAAGAATTAATAAATTGATGTCTATTAA
>JAUTXW010002049.1:150000-185000 GCA_030620095.1 Kuschelorhynchus macadamiae | reverse complement strand
CCGAAAACAACCATAAATTTAACTATGATAATGTTAAAATACTTATTATATATATATATATATATATATATATATATATATAATATTATATATATATATATATATATATATATATATATATATATATATATATATATATATATATATATATATATATATATATATATATATATATATATATATATATATATATATATATATATATATATATATATATATATATATATATATATATATATATATATATATATATATATATAATATATATATATAAACAAAAAAAAGTTTTGATCACAAAACTACATAACGGATATTTCGAATACATTTTGTACAAAAAACCAATACATATCGACAGATATTTAAATGCAAGATCATATCCTCACCCAGCACAAATTCAAGCTGTGGCCAACACTCTAATATCTAGATCCGTACGATTAACTGAAACACAGAGGAGAAAAAACGAACTTAATATAATTTCGTGCTTTAAAGAAAAATGGCTACGCATATCGCACTATTCCCGAACAAAGAACACAAAAAATTATGAACCGGGAAGGCAACAAGTAATCTTACTATTTGTAAAGGGCACAACAGAAAGAATCGGAAGAATTCTTAGAAAACACAACATACAAACATTACACAAACCCCAAACAACCATAGGTAAACTTGGAAATCCAAAAGACAAAATCAAATTGGAAAGCCCCACGCAGTATACAGCATTCCATGCCAGGACTGTGACAAGATGTACGTGGGGCAAACTAACAGGCGAATATCAGCAATAAACATTAGCATCTGAAAATAAATTTAGCATCAGCAACAAACAACGACATTTCCTTTTTCATCTAGATGTTTTTGTATAAAAGAAGGAAAATGACATCTGAGAAGGCTGGGTTTGTACTAAACCAATACCTAAATGCAAGTTTTGCTATTATCCAGCTAAACAGAAATCAGTTCTAAAATTCGTAAAACTTGAATTTGCAGCAGAGAAATAATGCAAATCGAGAATAAAAAAGGTAATCACGTGAATTATCTTACGTGTCAAATTTGAGATATTTAAAACAAAAATGTAAAAACCAACTTTTTTTTGTCAAATATTTGAAAAATGATATAGCAAAATTACATTTGTTTTTTAATTTCATGGCGTTATACTAAAGTTCGGATGACTTAAATTTTATCTACTTTTTTTTCTCAATTTGAGTGGAAAGCATTAATGTTTTTTCAGCTGGCTAACCGATAATAAGCAAACTTGAATTTTTTGCACTGTTTTTAATAGAATATTTGTGTTGAAGACTTTAATCAATTGTTTTTAATATAGTTATGTCCTAGTTTAATAAATATCCCAATTTAAAAATATTTTAAATTAAATTGTGTAAACTGAATAAACTTTTCATCAAATTAGACGCATTTATGTTTTCATCAATAAAATGGCGTTAAAATTAAAAAATAATTAAGAAAATAGAGTTAGGCGATAAACTTACTTGAATACTTTAATTCAGGTCTATTTACATTTGGTAAAGTGAAAAAGGATAAAGTTAACAAAAAGGAAAAACATTTGAAAACAAACAATAGGGCTCAAATTTGGCATATTGCTATAAAATCAAAAAAGAAATAACTTTTTCATTGAGCATTTTTCAAAATTTTTAGACAAAAAGATATTTTTTTGCAATTAAAATAATATTTAATTTGACATGTAAGATAAATCACGTAACTAACTTTTTTATTGCCATTTTGCACTATTTTTTAAGCAAAAACGTCTTGCTAATTCAAATTTTACTTTAGTCAAATATTAAAAAAAATCTTATATAATGAGGTTAATTTGTTTTAAAAGCATATATTTGGTTAATTGGTTTTAAAATGCATTGATTTATGGATGGATGCATTGTTTTGATGAAACCAATTACGCCATTTTTGAGCTTAAAACGCAATTTGAAAAGGTTAGCAATTAACTTAGATCCTTAAAATCACAATGGCATCCTCAGAATTGTTGACATATTTAGAATATTAATATCACACAAAAAATATTTAGTGGATGTTAGTCTCTAGGGAAAATGTGTAAGTAATTGTTTAAAGATAATTTGTTAAACAAGACAGTCAATCAAATTCTTGAAGCCAAAGATTTCTTTTTCGATCATGAAAATACATACTTTTCTTCTGCTACCTTGAACACTTCTTACACATCGCACATCACACCCAACTTTGCGTATTCCTCACACATAAGGAGCAACATATCCTTCAATTCTTGACATTCTTGACGCTCTCCAATTGATTATCCTAAGATCACAAAGAAGTTTGTATCTCTAGAACATCGTCTAATTGTTGATCTGTCTCTGTTTTATAGATACTACTATTGATTTTGTTCTGAATTATCATCCATTATGCATTTCTTAATCATTCCTGCCAGATAGGGCCTTTCTGTCTTCCCCTTATGTGCAAGTCTTTAAATCCCGCATCAAAAAACTTTCATTTTCTTCACTTAAAATAATCAAGATAGCCAGAACTTAGAATTTGGGCCTTCATGGTCTGCCATAGCTAAAGAAATAGAATATTTTTTTAATAATTATTTTAGCCGGGGGTACCACAGGAAATACTAAATATAAAATAAAATAAAAAACTTTAATGTTTTACAGCATGTTTTTACCTTAGTGTTTTTATTTTCTTGAGATCAAATTCAGAATGAAATAAAATATTTATTGCCTATACTTCGATAATTGTAACATAATAACTAAGAATAAAAGCAAATGCCATAATTCTGTTAGAGAAAAGAAAAACATAAATATATACGCAATACTCCAATTCTACGCATATAAATTGCCTAAAATTTGTGTGTGTACAGATTAGGACGCTATGAAATTACATTGAAAATTTATCCCCTTATATCCTCAGATGCTAAATAACTTGTTTCTAGAAAGTTTTTGTCCACGTGTATGTGTCAAAAGTAATTATATTTACTCAATGTATCTTGTGCTCCATAACGATACAATTCCCTTATCCGTAAAAGGATCACATTGTGGAGAAAATATCATTTACATTATATATCATTTTAGATGTTATTCTACAAGAAAAAAGCAATGAGTTAGTTTTAGTTAGAGTTAGTTTAGTAGTTAGTCATGTAAAATTTATATTACTGGTAAAATTAAATATTTTTTAAAATTTGCCTCATATACTTACCGAATTTCCTAAAGGCTATACTTTCATACTATCTCTAGAAATTTTAGTGATTGTCTTATATAATTTTTATCAAAATATAAAGTAACGTCATTACTGGAATGTCCTATTTGCCTTTCCGACCAAATATTCTCGTTTTTATTTTTTTATATTTTTCCAAGTTTTCGAATTTTATTTAAATTGACCTTATCCCCTGAAAAATTGATAAAGTTTCAATTTGGAGTCTGTACTCGACAAAATATCGGTAGCTTGGGAATAATACTCTGACAAATTGATAAAATTTTCTTTCATATTGTACTTCTTAACGTAATAAGCTGTTGAGAAAAATATTTCTCTTCATACTAGCCTTCAGCAGCAAACATATTTATTGTTTAGTGATTCAGAACACATTCTTTAGATTTCTTTACAATATGAGTGACCTAGTTTTACAATTATTAGCAAAATTAAAAGGAGAACACTTATTAGATTTTATTTATATAACATTTTCATTTAAATGTGTTTTAGTAGTAAACCAGAAGGAACTATCGAGGAACATAATTCGTCTTACTTGCTAATTAAAATGAATCTAAATTTTTCTTTATAATAAGAGATTTCTGGCTATGAAATACATTACTTCGATCTGGCTATCAGGTCTAATTTAATTAAAAGTACCTTTGTTTTTTACCTTTAAACAACATTTGTCTCTTTTTACGAAAACAATAATCAAGGTAATTAAATTACAAAGAATAGTTAAAATATCTTTAAATTAACCTTTATTTGTTTTAATTATCTTAGTTTTTAATTATATTGTATTAATAACCATTTTTATTACTGGTAACATTTTGCAATCGGAGGACTTTAAATTTTGACAGAAATCAAGAAGGATTATAAGTACATGAAATGGTTACATTTTAGCAAAATGTAAAACAATTATTATTAAGAAACTGCTTATTGAATAGACTTCAAAATTCGCGCTAAAATAAAGTGTGATTTAGGGCTAAACTGGTAAATGCTTGTGTAAATTATATATGGTACCAAAGAACTACTTATCCACTTGACTTGAAATTTTGCATAAAAATAGTGTTGAATAGGGGTGGTAATCCTATATGGTGGCCTAATAAATATGTTTAAATACTTGGTAACATTCCATTTCCCGCATAAAACCTTTTTATGGAGGAAAAAACTGAAGAACATAATCTATTACTTCCCTCGTAAAAGGGAAGTATTATAATGGTGAAGAAATTCCCTTCGAGATGTTTTCAGATCTTTACGTTTCAGGGGTGCGATTTTGCACTTATCATTTCGTTAGTTAAGGAAAATTTTCTCCGTTCGGAGAGTTGTTCGGCATGACAATCAGATTTTCCGATCCTGGTTCGTTAAACGACAACCTACTACTAAAGCCGCCATTTTCCGAATCTGTCAGTTCTTGAGTTTTTGATAATATCTAAATTTACTGCCTTGGAGTTTCATTTCGTAAAATAATAAAGTAGTTTTGATTACTTGAAAGCTAAGCCCTGATATATTAGCATATGCATCATACCGTAAATATTCAACAGATGCCAAAATATTCAAGAAAATCATGAAAACATGGAACCTCCAAATAGGCAGCGAAGATACGAAACTCGTAAATCCTTCAAATTAAACAAGGTAAGCTAATCTGTTTAAAAAATATTATCTATGTCATATTATTACGAAACCTGTATATTTTAATTATTAATGAATTATTATTTTTAATTCAGTGAATTCTTCTTTCTTAATTATTTTGTTAGAAGTACGGGAAAACATAAAACGCTATCCTCAAAATGTACTTCTTTTGAAGAAATATTTAACAAAGTTGTGAATATTTTGTTTAAATATTAATTACATTATTTGCTATATGGTGCAAAATTCTATATTACGTATTTTATTTTTAAAAGAAAAGGGAACTATGTTAATATGTATTCCATCTATTCTAATCCAGTACCGCGGCTGTTATGCAACCACATAAACATCATAAATTTGTCCGCCTTTGAAACGGGGCGCGCCTTCTACAGAAAAATAATATAATAATATAGGTAGGCGAAATGCGTTCCTCGGGAGAACAAAGCGTTTTAAACTTAGAGTAAGAATAAAAATCTTACTCTAGGTTGTAATTGCCCGTTTTTACTGGGGAATGGCCCTCCCTAGTTTAAGAATAGGCAGTATTTTATTTATTTTGGTCTCTCGTAACCTAACCTAACTTTTTTAGTTCACAGATACACAGTAAACAAGTCGAACAGCTGATGGATCACTTGCGGAAACATAACAGTGGTTTAATAATGGTGTATTTAAGTATTGCAAATTTGAACATAAATACCAGTAACTAGGAACCAATTTAAGAATAATATTTTCTATTTATCGAAAGACTAAAGAAGCAATAAGGGCAGTTGAATCTAGATTATCATAATACTGTTACAGGTAGGCATGAATTTGTATATTTTTAAGCAAATAGAATGTACTTGCTAAAATTATATTTTATTGTCTATGTAGAGGTCTATGTATAACTTGTAAACAAAAGTTCCTTAACAGGTATTATCAAAGAAAATTTATAGTGGAAGCTATTATTTTCTTTGGTATTATATATTTTCACTGTTGAGGGCGAAATGAAATAATCTTTGTTTTTCTTTAAAAGAACTATAGTTGGAATTATATAATGTTATAATTATTAGAGTAGGGAAATAATTAGTTATATTATATTACATAGTATGTGGTGTATGGCACATTTATTGATTATAGCAATATTTTTACTTTTTTGCAGAATATGACCCTAAAAAGAAGGGAATGATACAAGAAATGATGTCAAGTATTTTTTTTATTATGTCATCCATTAAACTTTGTGCTAGACACCTCATTATGTTTTATATGTTTGTCTAATTTCTTACAGTGTGATACAAGGTTAGGTTGCTTAAAGTACATTTTGTAAGGATATATTAAATATTTATACAGGATGTCCCAAAAATGTTGTATATGGTGCAGCTGCTGTTTTTTTATTATGGACTATTTTGTTTTATTAAAGAACAAAACGTCTGGTTAAAAAAGACTATACATGAATTTGTAATTCGTTTTGTTTAAAATTTTATTTTTTAAACTTCAATTTACTTGAAACATCTGTATGTTGCCTTTTTTAATCATATCAAATAAAGTATAACTGACTTAAGTCTATGAAAATTAAGATTACTCACAGCGAAAACTGTATTTTGTAACAAGAAACATTTTTTTCTCGTTTTTTTCTTCAGAATAACTTTATTTTATAAATTCAATTCTCTCTCTATTTTGTAATATTTGGAGGTGATCATGGTATCTATTGTTCAGAAAGTCAAGAGCTACAACATATATAAAATGTAGGGAATTTCCCTCAAGCTAGTTTTATAAGATTTATGTGTAGTCCTAGTAGCTACCTCGCAATTCACCCTTTCTTATAGGCTTGGTGCAGTATAATTTTTAGAATATCTAGTGGCATTGTGGATTGTGACGTATAAATGACGAACTTAAAGATGGAAATTTTTGGACAATATTCAGATCTCAATTTTAGTTCAACAAAAATTAACATATTTAGTTACGGTTTTCGACACTGTCTAGCAGGCGCGTAACTAAGGGGGGCATGGGGGAGGCGATGTCTTTTTTTTTTGGGATATTGCATGGGCGCCCGCAGAACCATAACTGATGAAAAAAAAACCAAAAAAGGTCATGCATAGTCCATTTGGTATATAAATGTAATTTATATATGTAATATACAATATTTACATTTTCCAGGGGAGGCAAGCGTCCCCCTCCCCCCTTCCTCCCATTCAGTAACAGGAGTCTAGGGACGCCCCTACGGTCTAGTACTAGTAAGTTTATAGCCTAGAGGATGTTAATGCAAAGGTCTTCAATAAGTTGTGTGAGTCCTTTGGACCCTTTGTAAAAGAAAATGGTGTGAACTTACATATCACCAGAAATCAGCAGCAATGGAAATTAATTTCAGCTTGTAACAACTTGAACAATAAAAACATGTCCAATTGTAATATTTTTTTTATTTAGTGACAAATATAGAATTGATTTTCACTATAAAATATTGCAACACTTTAAAAAAATATTAAAGAAGTTCCAGTCAATTTCATAATAATCAAAATGAAAAATTATTTCATTTATATCTTAAAGACTTATGACTATACTTAAATCTAAAAAAATTATTATATTTAGGCATTTTATAGATACAGATTTACAGGGATATAGAAAGTTAGATATTGATACCATTATGAAATTAGTTAGGGGTGGTATTATATATGAATCTTTAAACAAATTTCCAAAAGTTAAGGTATGAATGTAGAAATATTTATTTTTCAGTTCCAACTGTTTCTTTTGGTAGTTATGTAAACTCTCCAAACGTCAATTTTTAGTTTTTAGACGATAAAATTACTCTAGTAGGTATAGGATCAACTGTGCAGTCATTTTATTATTTTTAATGCAATGAAAAAAATGCAAAGTAAATTTTCTTCTTCCCAATCATATGGTAATTATCAGTATCTTTGAAATATATAGAGAGTGACAAAATATCTATTTTTATTAAATGAATAACCTGTCTATTTTTTACACCTATGAAAAGCTAAAAAATATCTTTCCAAAAAACTTCATGCCAAATTTTCTGATATACCCACCTATAATATTTAAACAACTAAAATTAATACCTTCCTGCAAATGGCCATATTATTTTTGAATATATAAATTTCGTAACAGTTACAAATAGAGTATTTCTTAAAAGGGCTTCTGCTTCTTTGTACAGAGCATTCCATGTAAAAAATTACACTGTGTGTAATATTTTTTAGTACGAGAAATAATAAAAATATTAGAGAGGGACTACTTTAGATGGCAATCAATTTCCCTCGTACAGATTGTCTGCATATTCAAATAATTTATTAGGCCGTCATTTACTTATGTCATACAAGATTCGGATTAAAATTTTACCAGTCTGTCTCTGTTTCTCACTTGGGTTTTATGCAATTTTATTTCATTAGGCCGCCATTTTGTTTCGCCATATTCTATATACCAAAATGTTTTCATTCTGTTGAAAACTTAAATTCAACTGGATAAGTAGTTTTTAAGCTATGCTGCGTACAGACAGACTGACAGAAGTGGGAAAACATGGGGCCCAAGCACCCTAAAATGCAAAGTTCTGCAAAAATGTTAAAGGGTTAATTTTTCATTTTTTACTCTTTTAAACTGATCTAAATGCTGGTGGTTGCCCTTCTTCAATAAGGACTTTTATTTATTTTAAACTTTATAATTAAATGGTAAAAGTATTAACTTCTATTTGTTTATTTTTCTAATGATTTAATAAATCCTGTTATGTATTTTAATAATTTTAACACAGAATAAGTGCGTAACTTATTTTATTAAGACCATATTACCATCTTATTAAAAATCGTCTTAAAATAAACAATACATTTGGAAAAATAAAAAACATATTTTTATTACTAATTCATTAGATAAATATAGAAAACAAATGTATTAGAAATTAAAGTTGGAAGTTTCATTTTGAAAAAATATTTAATTCAGAATAAATATAACATTTTGACTAGAACGTCTAAAACTAGTCTACTCTAATAAAGATATGTATGCATCTATCATTACAGTACATTGAATTTGTAGACAATAAAGAAAAAAAAACTTAGGCTCTATCTCAAAATATGGCTTACTAAAGTATTCAACAATTGTCTGTTAAAATTATTAGATTTCAGTTTAATGTTGATTCTTTAACAAATGTTTGCTTAGTGTCCTATTTATTTAAAAAGGTGTTATGTATCTTAAAATATTTATTTCCTACCTCGAAATACCTGACAGTGTCTTTAAGAATATCATATTCTCTAATGTCTCTAAAATATCTGGAAATACAAGTGCAAAAATATTATACTACGCCTTTATAATAAGGTATAATAACATTAAAATCTGTTCTGGAAAAGTACAATATAATATCTAAAATGTTCACTTTTTTCACTGCACTCACATGTAGCGATTAATTAAAGTCAAATTTAGGTCTCTTGAACTCACCACTTATTTGTTAACTTCTATTTTATTAGAATATTAGTAGGTATTAGGTACAATATTATTCACCATCACCAATTGATGCCAACAATGCTTCCATTTTAGAAGTATAACAAACACAAGTATTAAGGATCTCCAGGCAGACCTTAGTAGCTTCAGATTTTTAACTCTTCATCACCTTTTGATTATTTCCAAAATAATAAAGTATACTTAATTAATTAGGCCAAACAAATGTGTCGTGTTTTGCTCAACGTCAACAAAATAATTTTAAGGTTAACAGTAATTGTCAAATCGTAATGAAAAACTGGCCTACTTGACGCCAAAAAATACATGCAATTTTCCATTTAAGAAATGGATGCTACTTCCAACCTTTGTCAGTTGTTTCGCTAAATCACGTGATTTAGCGATTCGTTAACTAACGAAATGATAAGTGCAAAATCGCACCCCAGGGCCCCTAGATGCCGAGAAACAGGTTCCGTCGGTCTGCCTGCCTCTGTGTCTTTTTGCGGCCTAGCTAAAAAAACTACTTACTTCAAATTTTGGTAAAAAATTAAGGGCAATATAAAGATGACCTGGTAACATTTTGGTAAAAATTCAATATGACAAAACAAAATAGCGGCCTAGTGAAATGTTAAAAAAATAATATTACTAAAAAAACTACTTGTCCAATTTATCTCAAATTTTGTATTAAAATAAAATATTATGTAGGAATCAACTGGTAAAATTTTGGTACGAATCCAAGATGGCAGAACAAAGTGGCGGATTAATAAAATATTTAAAAATTCAGCTTAAAAAACTATTTAATGAACTGATTTTAAATTGTGTGCCAGAACTAATTGTAGTATGGAGATGAACTTGTAAGAAAGGAACAAAATGGGGACCAAATAAAATGTTTGTTATCGTGAAAAAATCACCCTCTCAAGTTTCACATATCTTAACGTCTTAGCGTGCCTAGATGCCAAAAAATATGTTTATCATTTCCTTCGGTCCGTCTGTCGGTTTGCCTGTCTGATTGTCAGTTCGTGGCATAGCTTAAAAACTACTTAACAGATTAGTTTCAAATTATAGACAAACATTAAGGGTCATAATATGGGGATGTACCTTGTAATATTTTGGTAAAAAATGCCCGAACAAGATGGCTGTCTAGTAAAACGTTATAAAAATTATTACTGAAAAAACTAATCATCCAATTGACCTCAAATTTGAACTTGAACTGGTAACATTTTGGTATGAATATAACAACATAACAAAAAGGCGACCTAGTAAAATATTTAAAAAATCAGCACGATAAACTACTTATAAGATTAACCACAAATTATGTGCAAATATTAAGTGTGATATAGAGATACACTGGTAACGCTATGGTACCAATTTAAGATGGAGGAACAAAATGGCGGTCAAATAAACTTTTTAAAACATTAATGAAAAAAATTCGTTGATTGATTTTAAATTTTGCGGAAAAATTAAATTGTGATATAGGGTACGAATTGAACATGATATAACAAAATGGAGGTGTGTGTCAATGTTTAACCTACTTATTGAATGTATTTTAAATTATGCCCAAGAATCAGGTGTGGCCTAGGTAGAAAATGACAAAATATTGGTAGGAATTCAATATAATGGAACAAAACAGGCTCAATATATTTTTTTGATACCAGGGTGATGCAAATTCTTGTATTTTAGTTAAATAAATTTTCGTGTTTTCATCTGTAAATCAAGTTTCACTGTGACTGTCAAATGTTATGGATTGCTTAGTATGTTATAGATCTAGACCTTCTGATTAAAAGTTTTCATCTGCAGAACTCAAACCTATGAGTAGTTTTAGATATACAGGTTTCCAAATCCCATATAAAACGAAGTGGGATAAATATCAACATAACACCAAACTCCTTTTTTCAAGATAAGTAAAGTACAGTACTTCTTAAAATAAGAAAATAATTATATATGGACAAAGGCCTAACACGCTTTGTTTTTCTAGAGATAGGGCAAATAACGCATAATTAGCATTTGCGGATCTTTGTTTATATAAAACATGTTTATTCTATTTTTGCAAGTACTATACTTCAATATGTTAAATAAAGGAATTTGGTATAGTAACGAAATTTACTAATAATAATTAATATAATTTTGTTACCGAAGTAATATTAAAATAAATAAACCTACAACAAAATATGGTTTAAAAATTATGTGTAGTGTTGATACCAATATATAATATAATAAATAGCTTTAATAATATCCTTTATTATTAAGTTTTCAGCTGGAGCTCTAATAACAAATCTGCATTCCCTGTTAATGGGAAGTAATATCACAATGGTATATTATCTTAGTGTGAGTGCCCGTTTCTTGTTAATCTCTTATAAGATATGTTTTTTTATTACAGTGCGATAAAAATGTCTGAAATTTTATTTCTTGCAAAACACCTCCCATGAGAGAAAGCATGGGCGTACTTAACATATACAGTGGCATGTAATTAAATATTTTAAAGCAGATATGGGCAACCTTTGCTTAGCTGAGGGTCTAATTTATTTATTAATTATAATAGCCTAATCAAATATATAAAAAACAAATTAACAAAATCAGATATAAAAATCAATTGAAAATTAATGAGAAGCTGAGACACAAGATGATCAATACTGGGGACAATATCAATAGTACATAGACGCAAAGTGTTTTCTAAATTAACATCTGTAAGCCAAGTACGATCCTTATTTTTATTAATTTTCATGGTTGAAAAAAGCTGCTTACATTTATACATCCTACCGAATGTAAAAATTATTTTTCGTGCAAAACTCTCAGCTGTGGATACTTTTCTTCGGAAAGGTATGTTCTGTGAAATTCGCTTAGTTCCACATCATCAATCGAGCATCTTCCACATTACATACATACAAGGATTTGCAAAAATATTGCACTATCCATATCCTTAAAATCGGAAAACCGATCAGTGAATTGCTCTGACAGTAGTTTCAGTTCTTTAGCATAGTGACCGTATTCAATGTTTTCGTGACTGCATAATGTTTGAAAAGGAACAGTTTTTACTTCTCATTTGGGTTTCCCAAAGCGAATTTTTCACTTTAAGATGACTGTACAGCTGTTTTACCAATTGCCCTTGTTTTTGAAGCTTCAAGTTCAGGTCGTGTAAGTGTTTTGTGATGTCTACCAGGAATGCCAAGTCACAAAGCCATGTTGGATTTGGAATGGAATTTGCTGCAATGTTTTCTCTTTAATTTTCATTAAAATTAGCTATTTCTTTTCTCAGTCTAAGGCCATTTTTATCATTTTCCCTTTGCTTAGCCACCTTACTTCGCAGTAGTATGTAGAGAGTTCATCCAAAAATGCTTTCAACTGGCGATGGTTAAAACCGCGGGATCTAATGAAATTGGTGGTACTTACTACCACATCTATAACGTTCTTCAGTTGAATGGACTTGGAGCATACGTTTTGTTGGTGAATAATACAATGCAGAATTATTAAATCACATTCTTGCACATTCATAATGGTTGCTTTTTGCTTCAGAATTCCGATAAAACCTTTTCGTGAACCGACTATTTAAGGCGCCCCATCTGTGCACACTCCAACTAATTTAAATCACTGCAAACCGTACTGCACAAAAGTACTTTGCACCTTGACAAAAATCTCGTTTCCTGGAGTGGTACCTTGCAGTGGCCGTAAAGCCAGTAGTAATTTCTCTGTCACTAAAAAATCTTCCTCAACTCCTCGTATAAAAGTAGCTAACTGGGCTGTGTCAGATAAATCGGTATTCTCATCCAAAGCAATCGAAAAAGCTTGAAAACCAGCCAATCTATCAGTCAATGTTTTTTTTTTTTTTATTTACCTATGTCTCGTCCAATAGTACAATATTCAACAAGCATGTAATGCAACAAATAGGATGGGCTACAACACTCGCAACTCTCGTGTTGCAAACATTATTATCGTTACTAATTGCCATTAAATGCGAACGGAATACTTCAATCAATTTTTAATAAAATTCAGCTAACAATAAGGATTCTTTAGCATGAAAGAATAAATCGACAATAATTGTAAGCGTCATTTGACATTTAAGTTGAGCTTCTGTTTTAATATCAGTCGCCATGCATCAACAATGGTCATGGTATATTATTCTTATAATCGAGCAAGTATAATGAATATACATTAGCGTGACTGGTATTTTTAATTCACCAAACATACTAATTGTTTATTAGTAGTAGACAAAAATATGTTAAATGATTATATTGCATAGGTTTGTAAAAACTCAAAATATGATTTAGTGCAATAGCGTAAATCAAAGATAATACACACATTATTTTTTATAGAAACTGCTTTAGATACTTTTTTCTCTTTATCACTTTAAATACGACAATAACTGGCAGTGATCTAGCCAGAAAAAAGTTTGAACATGAAGACCGGAAAGAAGAAATAAAGGGCTAAGCAACAATTTTTGTCATTTTTCTCAAGTCTGGGAGTGCGCCCTTCTTGTCCCCATTAAAATATTTTGTGTTGCATTCAATTTATTTCTGTTGATGGTAAAATTATTACATTTTCTTATTATACCAGAACTAGTGGCCTGGTTGTTTACAAATATATAATCCTCTGCTAATAGGTTTATTCAAGACACAGCCGCCTGGTTAGGCGAGCTTAAACCAAATGATTTTAGGTAAATATGTACAACTAATCTTAAAACAAATATATAATTTTAATACCCTATAAAAACTGCCTTTCATTATTTATATATATATATATATATATATATATATATATATATATATATATATATAGAAATACAAAACGGCACTATCGATTGGTTGATCATGGCGAAATGTCACAAATGGAAAAACAGCATAATAAGCTCTTAATTAAATTAAAAGGATAGCAAAATATGTTACTAACTGTTAAAAAAAATAACAATATCGAAGCTGTTTATATATTTGCAAAACGGACACAATAACATTTAAAAAACTAAAAAAAACAAAACTTACCTTAACGATTAACAATATATTCGAATAATTTAAATGATAATTTTCAAATAATCGTATACCTCCCGTCCGTTTTATTATGTTTTGCTTTTATATATTTAACACGTTTGTTTTATAAAAGTATTTTTCATAAGCTTGTAAGAGAAAGTTAAGTTTAAATATATATTTATATAATAATTATTATATTTGTTTTTGGGAAGTACTCATTCGCGTTATTCATATACCTCACTTCCGTTTAAAACAATTTTCAATTTTAGGTAAAAACTAAAAATAAAAATCATTTAAGTTCTGCTCTTTTCAGGATATGTTTGTATCACTACATTAAAAGTAGCAACCTTAATTTAAACAAAAAATAAAAGTAAATAATTTTTCGAAAACGGCAAAATAATTGTACATTTTGGTTAAAATGACCCAGACCCCTACTCGAAATATTAGATAACATGGCTAAAAAAATATTTTCACGTAAAATTTAAGTCAGATCATTTCAAATAAACGTGTGGTAACTGCTGTTAGAGCTAATATTAATGACTTGCTTAATACGTGAAAATATTTAATAAAACGCACCGTGTGTTTCGAGAGTCATTAAATAATAATTTGTTATTTGCAATTTCACTATTTATCAGGATTTTTTAAATTTGTTGTATACTGTTCTCTACTTAATTACCAATTATAATCAAATATTTCACATTTACTGCAACTACCAGTCCAATTAAAATCAAATAAAATATAGTCCAGTGATTTTCAATTAAGAACTCTAGTTTTATTTGAAATATATTACAGTTATCATTTTAAAATTAATCAAAGAAAAATATTTCAAAGGGCTGGGGAATGGGGAGATGATTATTTCAACACGCACTAAAATCTGTAGAAAAAAGTATCCTAAATTGTACTGCCTCCTAAATTGTACCACTTTAATATGTATTAAATTGGAAAGTTATATGTGGAAATAGTCAGAGTGTAAGGAATCACAGGTGTAGTTACCGGCAGCGAAAAACGGAGTTGTTTGTTTACTTAAAGTTTGATGCCAGTTTCATATGTTTTTGCATAAGCTTTAAGACAAAATGTAAGGTTTTGGTTAAGTTATAATCTGTTTTTGCCAAACAATTAGTCTTTAAACAATGTTTTTACTACTTTTGTAGCTTGATTAACCTCAAACCGACAATAACTTCGTAAATCTTAGAAATAAATGCTTTTTCCTAATTTGCACCACTTATTGTACTGGTACAATATAGGATACTCATTTTAATTTTTTTTACAGAATGGTCCGAAAAGGCCTTAAATATGGCCAGTGGTCAAAGACAGACATGAAAGAAGCCATTAAAAAATATAGAACGGGAAAATACGGGTTAAATGAGATATGTAAAATGTATAATGTTCCAAAACCTACATTTAAAAGGCATTTAGCGTCATCAAATGCTAGAGCTAATCAAGGAGCAAAGGCGACAGCTTGCAGTACCGTCTTTAGTGCTGAAATTGAACAGCACCTCGAGGATCCAATTTTAAAACTGGAAGAATGTTTTATTGGTTTAACAATTAGTGATATTCGTAAGGTAGCTTCTGAGTTTGCTAAACAAAACGGCATTAAAAACAATTTTAACAAAAATAATTAAATGCCAGGCAAAATATAGGTTTACCGGTTTATGAAAAGGCATCCAAATATTTCTTTAAGGCAACCGGAACCACTGCTTTGGCACGATGTAAAGGCTTTAATAAAGTTGCTTTTCCACTGTACCAAAAATATGTCAAAATATTCTTGCCAAAAAAGAAAAACACCAGGTAGGAACCATAGCAAGCGGGGAAAGGGGTGTAAACACAACCATGGTTGTGTGTACCAGTTCGTCTGGACAGTATGTAGCACCAATGATCATATTTAAAAGAAAAAGAATGATGCCCGTTTGGTGGAAATTTCCGATACTGGTTATATTCATTCGGACTTATTAGTAGTGTGGCTGCAGGCATTTATTGACGTAGTTAAACTTACAGTTGAAAATAAAGCGTTGCTAGATGGGCACACTACTCACTCAAAAAATCTCAAAGCTATGGGTTAGCCAGGAAAAGTGGGGTGATCATGCTACAATTGCCTGGGCATACGACATATCGGCTGCAACCTCTTGACATTGCGGTTTTAAAGCCGTTAGAGGGGTACTACAATCAAGGTGTCGAAGAGTGGGTAAGACAACATTCTGGGTTAGTTGTTACTCAGTTTCAAGTTGCACAAATTCTTGGTGAAGCCTATGGATAGGCAGCAACAATTGGTAATGCCGTAAATGGTTTCAGAAAATGCGGGATATGACCTGTTGATAGAAACGTCTTCTCAGATTTGGATTTCGCGCCATCATGTGCATTACAAAACAAATCAACTTCAAATCCGACCAAAAGAGTAAACGGTAATATTACACCCATGTAGAATTCCGATACATCTGACAGCGATAGCGACATTCCATTATCTGAAATTCTAAAGAAGATGCAAACGCCTCGTTTAAGTGTTTCTTTTGAAGGAATAATTCCGATGATAACTACAAAAGATCTTGGAAACAGGCGGATGACCAAAGGTGCTCAAAAATCACAGGTGTTAACCTCAACACCATATAAAGAGGAACTGGAAGCCCAGAAATCTGCTGTAGAGCAAACTAAAGGTTTATCAATAAAACGAAAAACTGGTTCATTTTCTTCCATACCAACCACCAGAAACGTGTTCAAAAAGAACATAATCAGTTCTAAATAACGCCAATCTGGCAATAGAAATGAACGAAAATGATTGGTAATGTCAAGTATGGGATAAGTGTAGAATTGAAGATATGATTCAACGTATAAAATGTAAAAACTGGTCTCATGAAGCATGTGTGGCAGAGATTACCAAAAATTATGTTTGTGAATTTTGTCTATAACTTATTAATATTTCACGATTTTGTAGTATTTTTTTATTAATATAACATGTTAAATTCTTTTTAATAAGTTTAGGCATTTTAATAAAAAACAAAACATATGTATTTTTAATTTTCTTATCCTTTTTTGGTTTTATTTTAACTGGTACAGATTAGGAAACAACGTAGTCTAATTTAGGAAACTTGTTGCCTAAATTGTACCAATTACAAAGGTTTTAAAAAATATATTATTGATTTTACGAAACATATGACATGCAGGAAAACTATTTTTAAAAAAAAATATAATAAACATTTTAAATTATAAGTTTTCCCGCTCCAAAATCCAACTGCTCAATTTCTCTAAGCAATATTGTGAAAAGCGGTACAATATAGGTTACTTTACCCTATCTAACAGCAAATTTGCATACGAAACAAAATTATTTTTCAGGTACCAATAATATAAATTCAAAATTTAAGTAGTTACTTGTCATCATTGACTAAATGCGATAACACGAATTACTTATATAATTAATTCGACATTCTAGGCCTTCTTATAACAAGCAAGCTTGGGAATGTGGCTTACAAGATGATTTGCTTTGTTTGATTTGTAAGTATCTGGCAACTCCTTTTGTAACAATTATAGATGGAAGCCAGATTTTGTTAAATTAACGGATATATTTGGTACAGAAGATATAATGGTAGAAGTCAGGGTACCTAGTAGCTAATTCTTATGATGCTTGATTTTTTAATTTAACATTTTCTTAGGGATTCATTTTATATCATCATTTGAGTATGATTGTCTATTGACTCAAAAAGTAACTTCTATGCATAGCTGGAATTTCTTAGTTTTTTTATAATTTCCATTAACCTCATTTAAATAATTTTAAAAGATGAACATCTGTCAAATTTTAATTCTTCTAACACCTATCTCGGAAGTGCAAGTTGTTTTTCAATGCATATTGTACTGAACAGATATGATTTTTAGACATATCTTGGCTTCTTCCAAAATAGCACTGCAGCAATGACTCCTAAAAATATTAGTATCTGCTTTTACTGGTGACAGTTTGATTATACAAGGATAATTAATAATAATATATACTTTTTAACTTAATTTTTTTAAAGTGTTCTCAAGAGTGTTTGATTAATGCACTTGTAATTTTTTTTGTTTTTCTTAAAATATAAATAAATTAAAAGCAAACAGATCCATAGGTCCCGATGGGGTACTAGGATATACTCTAAAAGGTTGTGATAACTTATTAAATCCTTATTTGTCACATATTTTTAATATTTGCTTGAGCTACTTTTCTAGCTATCGCGAAAGTATGTAAAATTATACCTGTTTTAAGGGTGCCAAAAGACAGTAGGTGATGAATTACTGACCGATTTCTCTGAATTGCACTCTTTCAAAAGTCTTTGAAATAGTCTTATTCAACAGAATTCATGATGAATCTAAGAATTGTATCTCAAACAACCAGCATTGTTTTCTTCTTAATAAATCAACTTTGACAGATCTGTGAGTATTTTTCAATATTTGCACGAAGCTGTAAATAATCAAAAACAAATTGATGTCATATTTACAGACATGGAAGAGGTATTTGATAACATATAGTACAGTATCATAATCGAATCTTTAAATAAGTTGGAAGTTGCCAAGAATGTTATAGAGGAGCTAGATCTATAGCATATAAGAGTACATCTGGAGTACCCCAGGGCTCCAATATTGGGCCACTAATTTCTATAATTTCAATAAAGGGTATTAGCGATATTGTTATGGGATCACGTACTTTGATATTTGCCGATGATTTTCAACTATTTTTAGAAATTTCAATTCTAGATGATTGTGAATGCCTGCACGATGATTTGAATGCAGTGCACGGCTGGTGTATGCAGAATGGATTTGAAGTGCAATTAAATGTGTGTCTATGTTATTCGATTTAAAAAGGAATGTGATATACAGAGATCATATGATTGATGATAATTCCTTGAAATATGTGAAAAACAGATTTAGGAGTACTAATGGATAGTTCCTTGAACTTTAGTGATCATATATCATCGATCATCAATGAGATGCGCACTGAGAGATGGGGTTTGTCATTAGATCCACCAAACAGTTCAATACTCACCTGCGTTTTAAATTGTTTGAATCCCTTGTGCTGCCTAAGCTGAAGTATGGTCACCCCAATATGAGGTTTGGGTGAATCATTTGAGAGAGTTCAAAGAAAATTTCTGAAATATATGCATTTATGCATGATACTTTATCACGTTTCATTGTTCTTCGTTTCACTTCCCTTGGATTGTTATTCCATTTTACATGGAGCATTGCTTCTAGATGAAATAAATATATCTCTTAATTTTTTTAAAGTTCATTTCAGAAATTTTAAATTAATAACAAGTTTGGGGAATTGACTGGTCAGGTCAACATTTGGATATTATTCTCCAGGGGGTATTGGGTTCCTGACTAATTTTCTTTAGCTGCAAATAGATGTTTATATGGCTTCGTAATGTTTTTTTGTTGTAAAATAATGCCAAAACCATCCAATTTATTAATTCCCATTATAGAAATGCCTTTCAGCATCTAACTTCTAGCTTTGAAAAGAATCCTTTTTTCTATGTATCATCGTAAATTTTGCTCCTCTCTACATGCTGACATACATTCATCATTGTGACTGAAAGGAAAGAAAGGGTGCCCTCATTATTTCATATCCCAAACCAGGTGACTTCGAATAAAAAATATGATCGCACTCTGCGGTGCTCATAGATCAAATGCGGTCTCACAGCTCTGAATTGAATTCCGTGTAGTCTGTTTCTAACATTTTGGGTGGTTATTTCTCCTCCGAACAGCAATGATATTTTTGCTGTATTATGAATTACTAGCCAAATTTAATAGGACATCTTAGAGGTTTGAAAATTACAGAATTGTTCATTTGAAGTCCTAGAGCAGTGAGTCTATCAGAGAAGCCTTCTTGAGAAAAAGTAGTTGCGGTACCTAGTTCAATTTATCTCGAGAGCCTTTGTAAGGCATCGAAATTAATGTTATTTATGGAAAAAGTACATCTACCGTGAATTCTAGAAAAAGTAGAAGAAATTTTCCTTTGTTATATTTTTTGCAAGGCGCCTTCTTTTAATTAAATTCCACATGTATACAAAAACCGATAAATGAAAATTAATTTTTTTCTGCGAATAAAATTTTACAGCAAACGTTGGTCAAACGGGTCGTAGACTGTCAACTAAGATTTAGGTGCGCTTCAAACAATTTGAAAAAAAATAAAGGAAAACGTTTCTATCACTAAGACTATTCGTGATCACCATTTACTTGCTTCTGGATATCATTATGGTACATCTGATAGTGTAAAATTATTTCAGACGAGGGCAATATGGGTTTGTTCTCCATTTAATTGGTAATAACCTGAAATAAAGCCAGCTGCACCGTATGTCATATCTTTCTTCTTTTTCTTATTGTATTAAATTTGCTCTCTTGCTACTAAAATTATCTGTTCATTTATTACCTTATATTTCATTTTCATTACATTTATTACTTTATATTTAATATACAGGGTGCCCCAAACTCAGTGGCCTATTAGAAGTATCTGGAAAATTAATGAATAGAATTTGCCTTATTGGCTATAAATTAACAAACACTCTCTTTTTAAAATAATTTAAATTGTTCGATGTTGCCGCTTCTACCTTAAACAGGTGGCAACATTCGTTTTTTTAAATGGAATTATTAGTATATTAATGCATTTTTGTACTGTCCCAAATATTCTAAACACTTTTTATGTTATGATTCCTATACCTAAATTCAACAGTTTTCGAGAAAACACCGCTTTTGGCTCATTACGTACGTCTAAACTGCATCCAATTGAACCGATCTGTTTCAAAGGTGTTTGAATAAAACTCGTATTTATCGCTTAATACTAGATGGGATGCAATCCAAAACTTCAAATCATTATTGTAGAACAAAGGAACAAGCAGTGTAGAAAGAGATGCAAGTAAACGATACTTTTAGAAGAATTGTTATTCTAATCAAAACTTTAAAACTGTCATTCAAATTGAATTACCGAGAGTAATAAAAACCACAAAAAAGAATAAAAACAGAACAGAAACAAACTCCGACTCCAACAAAAAGTTAGGTTAAGAGAGAAATTTCCTTTAAAACTCTCAGTTCGATACTAATCTTCGTTTTTATCGCGAAAAATATTTCGATCCACACCAGTTAAATTCAATCCCAAAAAATTAAGGACTGAATTGAAAAGTTCAAATGGATTTCAAGATAGGATGCATAAATCCTAAACTACAATTTACTATTGTACAACAAAGAAACAAGCGTTGTAGAGAGAGATGTAACTAGTGAAAAACGATATTTTTAGAAAAATTTGTATTTTAATCAAACTTTTAAAACTGTGGTTATTTAAATTTAATTACCGACAGAAATTAAGGAGACGGAAAGACTGAATTGAGGCGTTCAAATGAATAATAATATCAGTTAATCGCCGTGTACATCACGATTTTCATGTGGATGGACTACTTCGGATCGGTTTAAATGGATGCAATTTACGCAATATATATGTACTCTTTGAACCTAACGACTTAAGCTGCAAAAAAATGGGTGATACTATCCTGTCTTGATTTTTAGTTGTCTATCTCCTCACACTAATTTCTACTTTGTCTACTTGAAATATCAAATTTTGACATCTCCTGTGAAACCAGAAATTGGTGTGGGGAAATAGATAATTAAAAACTGAGAAAGTGAAATCTATTTTCCTGCAAGTTAAGTCGTTTCGAGGTCACAGAGCGTTAAAGGGCCAAAAATGTCAATTGTTAAGTGCTATACAATAACATACAGGGCATTTTCTAATTTTCTAATAGGCCACTGAGTTTGAGACACCCTGTGGTTTTAATATATATTAGTTACACTCAACCTTCTTCTTTAATATTACCTGCATTTTTATTTGTAAGGTAAATTTTATAATATTTTGTTTCATTTCTTTTGCATCGGTTTTTCTTCTTGCGTAGATCTGATAGGGCAAAATATGTATACAAATATAATTGATACTAATTTGATTCAACTTAGAAGTGTTCTTGGAGTATTAAACTTTTCCAATGACCAGAAATACGTGGTTATCTATATAAAAAGCGCCACTATATATAACGAATAAACAAATAACGATAAAACGAATATTGAATTTGTATTGTCAATGTTTTCTGCAATACCATTATTTATTGAATAAATTCCATTTGTATAAAAATACCGAGTAACAGAAAAATAAATTATTTTTAACTAAATAGTAACAAGATAATAACTTTTTGGATAAAACTTTAAGAGGCTTTTAAAATTGTTTCTGAGTAAAGTATGTCCGACTACGCCACTGAATCAAGTCGGCAGCAGACTCCTATCGATTTTGAATGGCTATGATTTGGGATAGAATTTCCGAGATATTGACTTCCCCTTATAGTTTCCCGTCCCGATGTTGAGCGAATTTCGTGTCCTGATATGAAATTTTACTATGGGGATAAACATATGCGTCAACACGTTGCTCGGGCTGGTTTGGGTGTTACCACGCGAACAAACCCCCAAGTTTTGTTTTGTTTTGATATAAACGGTTGTATGACCGGAGTTTATGTCTGACCTTGCCAGGAGTTTAATTTAAAGGACTTATGCACCGAACTGATATTGTTTCGTTTACAAGCGCATTCAAAATTATTATATCTACGTACGCTTAAGTATGCTTTTGTTTTTAATACTCATCTCCAAATTTGTAATTTAATCATTGCGTTTGAGATTGAAAAGTTATTATGTACAAGTGTCTTTCATAGAAAAGAATTGCTACGAGCAACAAGTGATAGTGGTGCGACTATGTTTTCTTTGGTTGCAGCAAACAAATATGGACAGCATCATACATCAACTTCTATGTTACAGGCGTAACCTTAATATGTACATGTAAAATTTGTAAGCCATCAATAGAAATTCAAGTACAGAGCCCTAAAAGTGGCTAATGGCGTATGCAATGTTATCGCCATCGATAGCTGCTTACTAACAGCGCCCGATTTAGTGTTTATGCCCCTCTGGACAATTTAATTACTATTAAATTCATAATATATATTATTTAAAATAAAATTCAATGGGTTTTAAATTAAAATAAAACCATATACACCTTACAAATTACAGGAAACATTTTTTTCTCACTTTTAGTTCTGCAAACTTTTTTAATAGGTGCCTCTTTTAACTCTATTTGATAACTTCATTACCACACTCCTTTTTATTACCGCACGTATTTTCACTTATTCATTCTTTTTTAATTAAGATAATAATAAAGATTTTTATAAATTATTTTATTAAAAACTATAAAACATGAAAATTTATTTATTATAAATATTAATAGTACAATCAATGCATTCTTTAAAATAAATTCCTGACGAAACAGCCAGTTTTGCCAAATTTGTAGTCAATACATTGTTTTCGTTACTTAAACTGGTCGTCTGATGACTTTGTTTCATTTTTTTTTCGGGCCTCGTCCAAAGTTTCTCCCGTTTCACCCAGAAGTTTTGACGCTATTTTTTTTTATTTTCTGCAGAATTTTCAATGTAGCTTCCTGCAACCTTGTTGGATCGCCAGCCACCATGACGCTTTCCTGTTGGAATGTCAGCTCCTGAATCTACCAATAGTGACGTAGATGATCTTCGGAAGCAATGCCCCGTATATTCTTCTGGATGTTCAAGTTTGAGATACAAGGCAATTTGTTTTGGCTCCAAAAAAAAGGATCCAAAAGAATTGTTGCTTCATACAGCATTTCGAAATTGGATGAAAAACCTACCATGCTCGATGTTACATGTGCGAAGATTAATGTATTTTCGAACTAGTGGAACCATGTTTATCTCTTGAATATTTCCAGATATACATAGAATTCCGTGGCTATTTTCGTTTTCGTTGTCGGTAAAAAAAAAATGAAAACATAGCCCTTCATCCTTGACATTTTCCAACAACAAATTTGTTACTCCTCTCGCTTGCAAGCTCCTGCAAGCCCAATAATCAATGGCACTTTCATAAATAAGTATTTTTTGTCATCCGCTTCTAGAAGGACTGTTGTAGTATTGGTTTTAGTTAATACCCTTGACTTTTTTGATTGATATTCCTCAGATTTTCTTTTGAAGAGGGCGACTAAATTTCTAAATTTGCTGATATCAATATTGAGTTGAATTGTTCTTATCATAGAATAAACCGCTCAGAAAGATGAAGGCCTATAGTTAGAAGATAACTCTCCAAAGTATTCAATAAGTCCTTTACATTCCCATAGTTCTGCACATTCTTCTCTCTGCACCATATTTTTGGAACCTATTGAAAATATACTCATATTTTGGCATGGATTTTTCGTGAAGCAACCCGTCAATTGTTTAGATGCCTCCTGCTCAATATCCGAATGCTTCTTTCTGAATCACTCATTTTGACTAAAGAAATTAAAACTGTCAATAAGATGGTACTTAAATTGACGTTGCCCCAGATAACACAGAGTCGCAGGATTAAAGTGCAAATAGGTTAGCTATAGAAAGGTGTTTTATGTTTGCTTTAAACTTTTTGAAAAATTTTTTTAATAAAAATATGTGTGTATTTTAACAGTCATGCGTCAGACGTAGATGAAATGTTGTACAATACATGTGACTTAACCTCATTAAGATACGCGATACACTTGCATCGTAAATAGCTATGCCAAATCCATGCAGTTTTTTAATAGTGTTCATTTAGGCAGGGGTTTTAAATATATAATATAGGAATTGGAAAAAACTGATGTGGTGACTAAGGTGATTATATCTAATGCATCTAGAGTTTGATCAATTGGAAAATAAAAAAAATCGTTTCATTGGGAGGTTCGACCGGTTCATTTCGTGCTTCGTATGAGAAGTCGTTTTTTTCTAACGCGTTGTCATGGTAGTGTCGACTCAAAATTAGCTTTAACATAAATTTCGTCAGCCAATTCTCTAGCATCAACAATAATTTTATTCGAGGATTTATTCGATCAAAGATTTTTAAAGAATTTTCAAAAGCTTTACAAAAGATCAAGGGCAGATGCCAAACAAAAATCTTATGTTTGCATCAGCGAACTACTGAATCTAATTTAATATTTTATACCAAATAACTATTGAACACAAAAACGTAAACTGTTTAATTAAATTTAATAAACCCGAGGCTTCATCAATTATTAAATTATCCCTTGTTCTTGATTTGTATAACTGCTTAAAAATGCGTCGTATATATCTCCCACGTGAAATATTAAGGGCTTTAAGGCTTCTATTCTACTCTCCCATCAGGTGTCATTCAATGGTTTTAAAGTTACTCATTGAATATGTTTTAAAAGTATTATCCATCGAACTATATATTCCGAAATAGTTATTTACCTAATCAGTGCGGCAAGTGGTCCTTTTCCTCACGCGACGGCAATTCAAGCCTCAAGGGCGGAAAAGAGACCGTATGTGTTAGGTACAAAATTTTTCCTACGATCGACATAGTGCGCAGATAAACGTCAATTGTGTTTGAGTTCACTAATAATATACTGTAATTATAAAAATTACTGAGATTCTTACAAAAAAAATTCTTACTTTGCAAGTATTTCTCCTTAGTGAGTGTTTTAGATAAGATATTTAATAATTTAACAAGCCGCGCCGAAAAGTTACTTTAGTGCTAGTAATCCTGAAAAGTTACTTTTTCGCACGGTTTTTTTGTCGTGCGGAAAAGTGGTATCGCGAGAAAAGATTTTTTCCGCACGATCTTAGGAAAAAAAAATATGACCCATATTGAAGAAATTATCAGCTTTTAAGAATGCTTTCGTCTAGATTGAGAGAGTGGCTACTGCACGGACGTAGAATGCTTGTGAATTTAAATTTTTAATTTTAGATTGTATTCCTGCTTTATCCACCCTCGTATTGGACCCTTTGTAATGTTCTGCCCTCTAAATCTTGCAAATTTATACCCGTATCATATTGTTCTTTAATTATAATTTCAAACATTTGTTTTCCTGTGGATCTTTCAACTGGAAAAAAGGCCAGAAAGTTTTCATTCATTTTTATTTCAACCTCATGGGAATCAGATTTATTGATTGAAACATATCTGATTACAGGAGTCGTTTGATCTTCTTTAATTATATCAAAAGTGCAATCTAAAATTATAGAATAATATTTAGGTTTATTTTATTTCATTAATAATCTGGACTATTACACTTTGATATAGGAGGCCCATTTCGTTTTGTATATTTTCCGCGAGATAGCGAGATTTAGTCTCCTCTTTTTTGAGAACTCTAGGCACGTGGTCTTTTAAAGTATTATTAAGTGCTTTCAACTTTTAAAACCCTCTTTTGAATGAAAGCTGATAACAGCCGACCACTTTACAGCAAAAGCAGTATACACCGTTTTTTGAAACTAAGTATGTTGTTAGCCAATGTCTAACAAATTGCCCTCCTTTGCTTAATATTCTTCTATAATAATTTGCGCTAAATTTTTGGCCAGTGTCATCAGAAGGAAATTTTTAATTGTAGAATGATTTAGTTGGACCTTGCTTTATTAAAAAACTTCTTTCAGCATCTCTTAAAATTGTTGGCCACAAGGCGGGATCTGTCATTAAAGTTTATAATGCATCTTCGTCGGTTTTCATAAGTGCCAAGTTGGTGCTTTCATGAGGCGGCTTAGTAGTGTAAATTTCCGCTGATTTAAGAATATCGTCCATTTGTTGACTATCGTTAGTCTCTGACGATTTTGTATTCTTCCTTTTAACCAAAGCTGATGGTGGATCAACGGAGGCGTATTTTTTTTTGATAATATATAACCCTGTAAATAATTTCTCAAAGTACTATCGTTTGTGCCTTTCCTTTTCCAGCCTTCGCCTCTTGTACTGGTAACCAGACAGTTTTCTTTGTTCATCAGCATCAGTCATTCTAGACAGAGAGATATCTCAAATTAAATAAGAAAATAATAGTAAAAATATATAACAAGTCTGAAAAGAACGTTTTCAGTTTCACGAAAAATACGAAAGAATGTCAAAAACCAATTTATCCATACAAGTTGCATACATTTTGTTTTCTACAACCTCAATTTAATTTAAAAAAACAATCTACCTTTACTTTTTAATGTTGTATCACGACATAGCATTACCTTTTAGATTTAAAATTTGGGATTTTAAAGCATTAAATTTTAGATTGTGATTATTACCAAAGGTTTCTATGTTTTCTAGGTTCGCCTGAAAATGTTCTCGTACTGTTTGAACGTTTTGGCTTTTAATGGGCATATATATTTGAGAATCGCATATTGGTGAAGCTCTGCATATTTAACGGCTTTAAACATATCCACGACATACAGGGTGGTGCAACCAAGATGGGGTGGGCGATTGTGGGCAAACGGAGAGGAATTTGAAAAAACATTTTTGGGATATGATTGATAGTCAAGAACGCTGTGTTTTAAAATTATACCCATTATACAGGGTGGTCTGAAAAGTTTGTGGTGAACGAAACTTGTGTTTTTTTAAATGGGACACCCGGTATATTATTATTTTAGTTGATTCTCCTATTCGTTACGATCATTTTGATATGAGGTTTGTTGAGTCTAAAATTTATACCAAGGGAATGGGACGAGGTTAAAGTGGAAAAAAGGGTTATACTCCGGCCATTTTTTGAAAACAATTGAAGCAGGTATGGAAAAACCAAATATTCTATAAAATGTATTGTATCTAGGATTACAATAATCGCTTGTAAGTCGTTCAAAATTATTCACTGTTATACAGGGTGGTCAAGTTTTGCAAATTTACCTTGGATTGAATTTTTTTAAATGGAACACCCCATATATTTTACTGCCATATTAAAGATAACATCGCCAGCTTTCAGAAAATACCTTATTTGATATCTTTCTAACCAACAGTATTTTAGTAAATTAACCGTGAAACCAAAATTTACTCATTCTAACAGAAACGGTATATTTACGTTGCTTAAATTGACTACCTATAATATAAGGAGGCCATGATATAATCATAAATGAAAAGAAAGATTGACATTCTTGTCAAAACCGCAGTGTCAGAGAATTGGCATCAATTACCATTGTTTTTTGACGATAAGCCGAGAAATTGTTAAGTAACAATGAGTTTGAGTACTCCAGAGTTGATAAACATCACATTTATGTTGGGCGAGTGTCAAAAAAACCCTTTACTAGCAAGCAGGGTTTATGCGGTACGATATCCCGATGCCGAAAAAAAACCAAGACCTGAAGCTTTTGCAAGTTTATTAGAGAGGTTTCAAGAAACAGGCAATGTTGCTTTTAAGAAACGTAAAGTAATTAATAAACCAGTTATCAATGAAGATAATGCTTTGACAGTGTTATTAACAGTGCAAGAAAATCCACACACAAGTACCAGGGAAATTGAGAGAGCTACTGATATTGAATGCACTAGTATTAAACGGATTCTGAAACAATATAAATATCATGCCTACCACATTGAATTACACCAAGAACTGTATGATCGCGATTACGTCCAACGACAAGAGTTTTCAATTTGGTTTTTAAATACAATTTGGGATAATCCAGGTTTTGTAGATAGGGTGCTGTTTTCAGATGAAGCAACTTTTAAAAGCAACGGCTTGATTAGGTTAGGTTAGGTTAGGTTAGCAACGGCTTGGTTAACAAACATAATATGCACTATTATTCAACCGAAAATCCACATTGGATTCGTCAGATGGACCATCAAAATAAATGGTCAATTAATGTTTGGGGAGGTATAATTGGCTCTCATGTTATAGGACCATATTTCTTTGAAGAGCATTTAACGGGAGAAGTCTATTTAAATTTTTTGAGAAATGAGTTGCCCGTATTGCTCGAAGACTTACATTTAATGTTAAGAAATTCCTTATGGTTCCAACATGATGGAGCACCCCCGCATTACCATAGGCATGTAAGACATTTTCTCAATAATTGGAAAGGAGAGCATTGGATTGGGCGAGGTGGACCAGTTAAGTGGGACATGTTAAAGAAGAAGTTTATAAAGAGGTTCCAACCACAGTGGAAGATATGAAGTTGAGAATAATAAGCAGTTTTCGCAACATTTCAGACCTGACTTTGAGAAAAGTCAAACTTTCATTTACGGATAGACTCGAAATGTGCCTTCAGCAAAACGGTGGTTTAGTTGAACATCTTTTATAAGTTTTAATTACATTGTTTTTGTTGATTTATATTAAATTTTTTTTTGTAAAAAAGGATCTGTTATTAATACTGTCAAAGCATTATCTTCAATGGTAACTGGTTTATTAATTACTTTACGTTTTTTTAAAAGCAACATTTCCTGTTTCTTGAAATCTCTATGATAAACTTGCAAAAGCTTCTATCTTGTTTTTATTTCGGCATCGCATCATCAAAGAACAATATTTATTTATTTACTGATGACAATATTCAGACACTTTGCTGTTTTGACAGGACTGTCAATCTTTTGTTCAATTTATGATGATATCATGGCCTCCTAATATTAAATTGTCAATTTTAACAACGTGAATTCAGAGTAATTCGTGTTAAAATGAAGAAATTTTGATTTCACAGCTAATTTACCGAAAAACTGTTGGTCAGAAAGGTATCAAATGGTATTTTCTGAAAGCTAATAATGTTATCTTTAACATGAAAGTAAAATATACAGGGTGTTCCATTTAAAAAAATTCAATCCAAGGTAAATTTGCAAAACTTGACCACCCTGTATAACAGTGAATAATTTTGAACGACTTATAAGCGATTATTGTAGTCCTAGATACAATACATTTTATAGAATATTTGGTTTTTCCGTACCTGCTTCAATTGTTTTCAAAAAATGGCCGGAGTATAACCCTTTTTTCCACTTTAACCTCGTCCCATTCCCTTGGTATAAATTTTAGACCCAACTAACCTTATATCAAAATGATCGCAACGAATAGGAGAATCAACTAAAATAATAACATACCGGGCATCCCATTTAAAAAAACACAAGTTTGGTTCACCACGAACTTTTCAGACCACCCTGTATAATGGGTATAATTTTAAAACACAACGTTCTTGACTATCAATCATATCCCAATTTTTTTTTTCAAATTCCTCTCCGTTTGCCCACAATCGTCCACCCCATCTTGGTTGCACCACCCAGTATATTGAAAACAGTTATAGTGATAAAATCGAACCTTATGATAATCCTTGTGTAATAGGAAACAACTGAGAAGCGATCCTTTCAGATCCCCTAAAAACTACTACCACTTTACTCTGGCAGTTATGTAAATAGATAATTAAAAATGTGTTGAATTTTCCGATAATCCGTAATAGTGTAGTTTTCCCAGTAGCATTTTCTAGTTCACCGTGTCAATAGCGTTCTGAAATCTAAAAACGCCATTTATGTACAACTTTTTACAAATTCGGTTCACAATATTGAGTAAACTGGTAATAGTACTATAATTTTTCCGAAAACCGGATTGACATGAAGATATTATTTTATGTTTTTCTGAAAATGCTGACAGTTAAGAAAAGATGCGATTTTCGATGGTAAAATAATTATGGGTCTAAGATCTTTAAATTTTACCGGATCAGAAATTTTGGGGATATGTTTAATTATAGCTTTTTTCGATAAAAGCGGATTAATTAAAATTCAAGAAGTTACACAATTACCATCCAATTCATATTGCTACGTTCCTAAAACTGCGCTACTTGGATGCGCTCCACAACCGTAGATATATCTGTATTAACATATGCAGGCAGCTTAGGCATCGAATAATTCTTTTTTTTTTAATATCGTAACTGTAGAGCTCTTATCTTGCCCGGGCTTTTATTATCGTAATAACAAAAGCTATCATAGAAAAAATATTCGTGTATTTAATAACCCTTCTTTTATATAGTCAGTGTAACTCAGTTATTTCACTAGAATATAAATTTCTTGCATTTTAATAAATCAAACATTTTCTGAAAAATTACTTAAAAGTTCTTAAAATGATGCGATATGCGAAACTTTTTATATATCTTATGACCCCTGTTAACGTTGTCCTACCTGTCAGGTAAATATCAAATACTCGAACTCCTAACATGTAACAGCAGTTTCCATTATAGCCATTTTGTTTGTATACCTAAAAAGCAACTTTTTATATCTATTTCGTCTGTGTATCTTGTGACCACCTTTTTGTTGTCGTCGCCGCCCCGCCTATTAATACAGGAACTCAATATCGAGCGTTTTCCTCGCGAGTAGCGCTTATCTATAGACTCATCGAATTACAGTTTAAAAGCTGTATTACAAATTTTATTATAAACTATACCACTTGTTCATTTAATGACCATGAAAGAGATTTATTAAAGTAATCATATCGTTTTAGAGAGAATCAACTACATCCAGTACAAATGCCAGATGTGTGGGGATTTAAAAGTAATAACAACTTTAATGGAGTTTCAGGGAGTTTTACAAATATATATATATATATATATATATATATATATATATATATATATACATATATATATACATATATATATATATATATATATATATATATATATATATATATATATATATATATATATATATATTCAGTTACCGGTTTAAATAGTAACGAAATAAGTTTTAATAATCTGTTGACGATTATAACTTGGGGTAGCCAAACTATTAACGGGTTAAAGTATTTTGTTATAGTACAGTACAGATTCCTACAAAATATAAGCTTATAGTTGTCAAAAAAATCAATGTCGGAAAAAGTTAATATAATATTCTAATTGAGTCCCAATAAACTTAAGGGTCGCGAGAGTAATGCACAAAGAATGTAACAATTCCGGACAGGGGTATAAAATTTCATTAGTAGCCGTTCGATCTAATTGAAATGCGCATTCCGGATTTAAATCATACGCATCGGAGACATTTCCTGTGTATATGTTTCACGGTTGGGGCGCCGTAATTTAGTGTTTTATGAAGTTAGACTTTAGAATGCGCGTCGGGGCATAAGGGGGCAGTTTAATTGAATTTTTAGCTCAGCGCCAAGCAAATGCAATCACTATAATGCCGAGCCGACGACGCCGACGTCTAAAAGCTTTTATAAAGGGGAGCTGTGATCTTATTGATCCCGGTATCAATGGAATTTCAGATATTTTTCCAATAGCAACGGATAGCCAACTACAGAATTCGCGATAACTTTTAGGCTTAGTCGCACTTCTTTTCTTTTTATTTTGCGTTCTTAATATATTGCATCCGGTATGTGTTTGTCTGCGAGAAAACGGAGAACAAAACAAATAAACACGAGGCAGTATTCGTGGCTTTTAAAAGTTTTATATTGGCGATGTGTTTGCAATGATTATGTTTTGTCGAAAATATAAGAGAGACAACGATCTAATAAATCACCGCTTTGGTAGAATACGTAGCGTGTGGCGTGACAAATACACTTATTTTTATTTTATTATTGGTATCATCTCAGTAAACAAATTGTGTTAATATTTGGATAAGAATGCATATTTGGTATTACACTTGGAAAATCATAAGATTAAAATATACAAACTGAAAGTTTCGCCTTCGATTGCAGGAGGCGCCTTTACTCCAGGAGATCTGAACACTGAAAGAGCTCGAAGAGATTCAGGCGGGCTTTTATACCCAACTTGTGCTCGCCGAACCGTGACCCTGTGTTAAGGTCAGTTTCCATGTGCGATGTAGACCGTAACCCCTATCTCTATTAAAGATTTTGTATGTTTAGTAATTTCAAAAGATTCTCTAATTTTTCATTGATAAAATCCTGGCACCAATGCAAGAACCTTGGTTTCTATTACATGTATAATATGGCCAGTGGTATGCTGGTGTTCAGCTACAGCAGCTATTACTTTTGTGATTTTTCCGGATCACCTTAACATTATAATAATCAGTTCACAATGGAAATTGAATCTAACGGAACGATTCCCTTTCTAGAAGTATGTGTTCAAAAGAAGGAAAATGACACATTAGGACATTCTGTGTATAGAAAACCGCCGCATACAAATAGATACTCAAATGCAAATTCCCACCACCATCCAGCATAAAAGAGAGCGGTTATTAGCTCATTAGTATTTAGAGCCATTTCGATTTCTGATCCTCGCAACTGACCAAAGCTCTGATAAAGAATGGCTATTGTACTCAAGATTTTACGCGTTCATTTAGAAGATATAGTAATCTGACTCTGCAAAAGGAGAATGCTAAGGAGCCACTGTTCGGTAGTGTTGTCCCTCCTTATATACATGGCACTATAGAGAAAATAGAACATAAGAAGATTGGTTAATGCTTGAGGTCCCCGAAAGATATTATACCTTTTCAAACAGAAGGGGTATATAAAATTCCATGCTCTTGTGGAGAAGTGTATGTGGGAGAAACCATATCATCTAGACTTAAGGAACATGAACGATGAATTAAAAAGAAATAAATTGCTCAATTTGCTGATTGTAGCTGAACACCAGCATACCACTGGCCATATTATAAATGTAAAGGAAATCAAGATTCTAGCATTGGTTCCACGATTTTATAAACGAAAAATTCGAGAATCTATTGAAATTATTAAATATACAAAAAAACTACGCATTATGGTCTACATCACACGTGGAAACCGATCTTAACACAAGGTTACGTCTCGGCGAGCACAAGTCGGGTATAAAAGCCCGCCTGAATCTCTCCGAGATCATTCAGTTTTCAGATCTCGTGGAGTAAAGATTTTTGAAGATGCCTCGTGAAACTGAAGGCGAAACGCCGGATAGTAATTCCAATTTAACACGGTCTAATCCCAAGAACCATGATTTCTTAATTGACCAAAGTCATGAAAGATTCCGTTCTAAACTGAAAGTTTTTCCTGCCTACTAGAGTAGAGTTACCAGTTTATTCTTTTCAAAATTAGGGACATTTAAGAAAATATCCGGAAGGACTGGGATCAACGAGTGAAAAAATATTGTATCTTTTCTACTTGTGATTGTGTCCTCATTTATTAGGTGACAATGAAGCTTACGCGTTACTTAGGAGCGACCCAACATCATCTTTTCGAAATAAAAATAATTGCTTGTTTGTTCAATTATAGCAAGAGGTAATTATAGATTGTCAGAAAACTTAAAATATACAACTCTATGTCTCCTAGAATCTATAAAACCATAACGAAATGACAAAATTTCTTAATAATATATTATCTGAACTAACACCAACATTTCCATATAGTATTACGAACTCATATGAGTTAATTAAGAAATTCAGTGATGTCATATTTGCACATCATTATGTTCTTGTAAACCTAGATGTGGTTAGTTTAGTTCCAAATTTTCCAGAGAACTAGTGATTCTTGCTGTCTAGGAGAACTATACTACCAACTTACTAATATTTCTTTGGAACTCATTTTCTATCAGTTATTTTAAATTCAGTGACAACTATTGCAAACAATAAGAAGCTACAGGAATGGGCAATCCTGCTAGCCCAATTCTAGCTAATTCAGTGATGCCTGAGGTCATTAGGAGTATTTTGTGTTCCCTGTCATTTGAAATTCCTTTTCTCTATATATACGTTGACGATACCATACTTGCTATACCAGAAAGTGAAATAGATAATTTACTTTAGTTTTATTGACGTCCATCCCATAATACAATTTACACTAGAAAGGGTTAATTTTAATTAAAAGACCGGATCAAAAAATAATTACTAATTGCTATCAGAAATCTATAATTTCAGGAAGAGTATTGAAATATCACTCCCAACATCCTATAAGGCAAAAAATATCAATTCTTAAAGAAATAGAAAATAGTATTATTAAACTTAGCCATCGTGATTTAAAAAAAAATTTAAATTAAAATAATACATAATAGTTATCCAAATAGAATATGCAATTTTGTCCTAAATAATGCTAACCAACAGTTTAGTACACACACTGATATAAAAGACTTATCACTAAATTACACATCGGAGTTTCAGTATTTGAAAATACCTTATGCTCGAGGTTTATCAGAAAATTTAAAACGAATATAGATTTCAGAAACAATAAAAGTTGTT